>LOEQ01005931.1:200626-213464 GCA_001685075.1 Bramus lutescens | reverse complement strand
AGATATAATGGGCCAGGCAGTGTTTAAATGAATACAATTTGTGTGTTATTATTTGGGGTATAAAGCTAGCTGTGTGGGAGCTGGCCGGATGAAAAGCAGGCCTGCTGCCCAATCACTACATACTTGGACACAAACAAGAATAAAATCCGATTGTTTACAAGTAACCTGAGGAGGAATGGATCCCACTATGCTAAATGGCATAAGCCAGGGACAGACAGACAGATATTACATGCTCTTGCTGGAAGCTAAAATGAAAGTTGATCTCAGACAACCGAGTGGCCACTAGAGGGTGGGAGATGGTAAACGGGCTATGGTAGAGGAAGGTCAGAAATCACACAGAATAAGTTTTCATGTTCCATTTAGGCAGGGTGACTACAGTTTGCACCTTACATACTTTACAAAGGAGTCTGAAGGTTTTCAAGACAAGAAATAAGAAATGTTTAAGGAAATGGAAATGCTAATTGACCTGATTTGATGATTTCCCATTATACATATTGATGTACATATATACATCAATTATCATATTATCCCCTGAAAATGTGTGATTATTTCAGGTCAAAACTAAAACTCTTCTTATATTTTGTGTTTGTGTGTGCACATGCATGTCAATGCACACCTGGAGGTCAGAGGTCAGCTTTTGGGAGTTGATTCTTTTCTTCCACCTTGTGGGCCCTGGAAATTAAACTGGGTTGTCAGACTTGGCAATAAGTACCTTTACTTACTAAACCATCTTGCTGGCCCCAAAATAAGGAAGTTTGAAAGTGCTACAGTCATAGAAGTTAAAAACCAAAGAAGGGCTATGGATGTAGCTCAGTTGTCAGGGTGCTTTCCCAGCACAAACAGATCCCTGGGTTTTGACCCTCAGCATAGCGTCAACAATATGTTAGCACATACCTATAATCTTAGCACTTGGCGGAGGTGGAGGCAGCTATACCAGTTCCAGAGCAGCCTGAACTACAGGAGACCCCATCTCAAAACATAATAGGGGTTGCCAAGCAGTGGTGGTGCATCCCTTTAATCCCAGTACTTGGAAGACAGAGGCAGGTAGACCCTCTGAGAGTTCAAGGCTAGCCTGGTCTACAGAGTGAGTTCCAGGACAGTCAATGATATACAGAGAAACCCTGTTTCAAAAAAAAAAATGGGCTAAGATGGCTCAGAGGATAACATGTTTACCTCTCAAGCATGAGGGTGCAGTTTTGATCCCCAGAACCCACTTGTTTTAGTTAGAGTTTCTATTAATGTGGTAAAACAATATGACCAAAAGTAAGTTGACTAGGAAAGGGTTGATTTCATCTTAACAGCTTGTAGTCCATTATCCCAGGAAGTCAGGGCAGTGGTGTGGGACAATTGTCTATATTTGGTCAATTATGTTTTAAATAAACGCTGATTGGCCAATAGCCAGCCAGGCAGGAAGTATAGGCAGGACAACCAGACAAGAAGTAGAGGTGGGTCAATGAGAACAGGAGAATTCTGGGAAGGAGGACGCCCATTCCTCCCCAATCCTACCCAGACACAAGGCAGAAAGAAGATAGGAAGATGTGACTACCCTGCTAAAAAAGGTACTGAGCCATGTGGCTAACATAGACAAGAATAATGAGCTAATATAAGTTATAAGAGTAAATAAGAAGCCTGAGCTAATGGGCCAATCAGTTTATCATTAATATAGACCTCTGTGTGATTTCTTTGGGCCTAAATGGCTGTGGGACCTGGTGGGAGGACAGGAACTCCAACAGGGCAGAAACTCTCAGGCAGGAACTGATGCAGAAGCCATGGAGGAGTGCTTCCTCAGCCTGCTATTTATACATCTGGGGACCATCAGCCCAGGGGGTGACACCCACAGAAAGCTGGGCCCTCCCGCATTGATCATCGATCATGAAAACGCACCATGGGCTTGTCCACACACCAATCTGGTGGGGGATTTTCCCTGATGGAAATTTCTCAAATCTCCTTCTACCCAAATGACTCTAGCTTGGTGTAAGGCTGCCATTGAACTAGCTAGTACACAACCAAAGCCATATGCAGTAGAACATGCTGGCAATCCCAGCATGCTTATGGCAAATAGGAGGCAAAGGCAGGCAATTCCCAGGTGCCTGTGGGCTAGCTCTCATGCAGCAGCAGCAAACGAGACTGTGTCAAAATGCAAAGTGAGAACCAACACCTGAGTTGACCTTACTGCGGTACACACCAAACCCACAAAGGCAGCTGTGACCCAGGCTATCAGGACTCCTGTTCCCCAAGGACAGGACTCTTCTGGGAGTCAGGACAGGCAACATGAGGCTCCCCCTGCTCTACAGAATTCCTGTAACTAGGAACAGTGAGATCTGCTGCAGAACCAATGTCTACATTCAGTCTGTTTTTCTTGGAATGGGTAATTTTGGAAAAAAAAAAANAAAAGCTCCTGAAGCAATTACTGAAAAGCAAAAATGCAGATGCTGATTGGAATATGTCCAATATAGGAACTGAGATAGTGCCCACTATGTTCTACTGATTTTGCAGATGATTGACAGGAGACAGGAGACTGGTTTAAGAGTTCCAATTAAGTTGTAATCTGTCTGCCTCAAGGCTACTCTAACTGTGGGCTTTACCTGGAGACTTTCATAACCTCAGCCAAGTGAGATTCAAGTAGAAAAACTGAGTCAAGTTGACAGTATTCTTTATATGACACCATGACAGTGGCACTTAACCACTGTGCTAAGTCAATTCATCATGACAGTGGCACTTAACCACCAAAGCTAAGTCAATTCATCAGGAAAACATTAGACAAACACAAAGCAGGACTGGGGAGATGACTCAGTGGGTGAGCATTTGCTGAGGAACTATGATGTGCTGAGTTTGAGCCCCAGAACCCACATAAAACCCAGATGCAATGGTGTGAATCTGTAATCTCAGCACTCCTGCAGTGAGGTGGGAGGCAGTAACCAGAGGGACCCTGTCACCAACATGGTGGGAGAGAACTCCTTCTGAAAAGCTATCCTCTGGTGTTGACAGAGGTTTCTGTCCCATCCAGTCCCACAGCCACTGAGTCCTAAAGAAACTTACAGAGGCCTACATTAGTTATAAACTGGTGGGCCTATTAGCTCAGGCTTCTTATTAACTAACTCTTACATCTTAAATTAACTCATAATTCTTGTCTGTGTTAGCCATGTGGCTTGGTACCTTTTGTAGACTGAACCTTTCCTCTTCCCAGAATTCTCCTATTCTGGTCTCCCCACCTATACTTCCTGCCTGGCTACTGGCCAATCAGCGTTTTATTAAACCAATACAGTTGACAAATCTTTACAGGGTACAAGACCATTGTCCCACAGTACTCTGGTTGACTGTGGCATCATTTGTCACTTGTCAAAGTATCACATCTGAAAGACTGGCACTGGGATGGAGAAATGAACATCAGCTGTTACTGATTACCAGCAGATAAGTTTTATTATTCCTTTTAAGGACAGACAAACCAAACGCAAAGCCTTGACTTACAGACACAAACCAAAGAAGCCGTAGATATTAAGGTACGAGACACAGTAGGGGAAACAGCTTTGCCTCTGAGGCTCACGCTGGCGTGGCTGTGACAGAGCTCCCTGGTGGCCTGGGAAGGGTGGAGGTAACAGGGCTGTGGAATGGAAGAGGACAGCTGTGGTTCTAAGTGCTAAAGCTGCAGACCAAGGGCAGGGCCACGTGGGCCTGCCCAGGGGAAGGGGAGTGGTTGGTTTTCTCCCCCAGGACTTAGGCGGCTTTGCAGAGGGCCACTGCAGAGAAGCGGACCTCCCCCTGCTCACGCTCAGTGAATTCTCTGCAGACCTTGGCAGCATCCTGGAAAGGAGGGATGGTATTAATATACGGAACCTGCTGGAGACAGGAATTTCAAAGCGAAAGCATTTCCAAGGCCTAGTCAAGCAATCTGCCCTCATCCACTTTAAAGGATGGAGGCAAAAGACTCAGGTGCCAGGGCGCTATACCACCGGCTCAGCTTTAATGCACACTCCTAATTACAAATGACTCAACATGCTTGGTTTGATATAACTAGGTTCCCTAGTATAGTATCATTTCATTTGTATTTTAATTAAAGCTTGCCTGAAGATCAGAGGGTAAAACAGTCCCACTGGTCAGCCTTCCAGACCAGACAGTGGTAACACACACCTTTAATCCCAGTAGCCACACCAGTTGCCATAGATCCTTGATGTTCCAAAGCCCGGTCCCCTAAAGAAGGGTCTCAGTGTACAGTGGCTGAGACCCAGAATTCCACTGTTGAATTCACAGATGCCTAGGGCATTAGTCTGTATCTTGGATCCTCATCCTGGAGAAGGGGGCAAGAAGTCTCACTTCCTGCATTACTAAAGGGATCACTCAACAGAAGGTAGAACTCACTTAGGGAGATCATCCAGCCCAGGAGTCAGCAACTGCAGCCTACAGGCCAAACCCAGCCTCTTGCCAGTTTGGTGAACAAACCTTTGGCAGACACCAGTAGACACGTCTGTTTAGTTACCATCTAGCAGAGCTTAGAGTGGCAGAAGCAGCTCTGGGGACCTGTCACAGAGCCACGCACCACAAAGCCCCAGAACTTCCCGTCTTCTCACAGACAACCTTTGCTGACCCTCACTGTGTGCACACCGAGTACTGAGGGAACATTAGCTGTTGCTGCCACTACAAATAGTCACACCTCAATGTCTCACATTTTATCATAAGACATTCCTTTGCAACAGCATCAGGATTCTATTCTAAAGACGGATTTTTAGGTCAAAAAGGGCCAGTACAGTTCAGAGCTGAGTTTTCAATAGTCACTTCTAGCAGGATAGGTGTACAGTCCTGAATCTTAAGGATTTTTTTTTATTTTATTTTTTAAGTATCTGGGTGTTTTGCCTGCATGAGTACCTAGGTACCACTTGCATTCCTGGTGCCTGTGAAGGCAAGAAAAGGGCATCAGATCCCCTGGAAAAGGAGTTGCAGATGATTGCGAGCCACCATGTGGTGCTAGGGATCAAACCCAGATCCTCTGCAAGTGCATCAGTACCCATCTGCTAAGCCATCTCTCCAGCACCGTTTTTAGTTATGAGAATGTGAATGAGTTTGTACACATTGTGAATGCCCTAAAACCGCAATGACAGGGAGTTGGGAGCTGCCTGGATGGTGGGTACTGGGAACTGAACTTGGGTCCTCTGTAAGAGCAGCACGGCACCTCTCTAGTCAAGTGATCCCAAATCCACTGCTCTCCAATGCCAGTAAGCCATGGGGGAAAAAAATTATATAATTTACCTAGCCAACATTTGTAACATATACCCAACAAGGCTAACCCGTACCGAGAAGCATCAGGGGATTACGGAAGGTAAAAAAAATTGATATTCCAATTTTAGTGATGGTGTAACCCCACCAGGAAACAAGGGCTACCTTAATCCCACATGAAAGCCAAGCAATGGCTTTCAAGCCATTCTAACTAAAGATGGCACACGAAACAGATTACCCAGGGCTTCTTTGAAGGATCCTGTTTAAAACCACCTGCTCTAAAGCGAGGCAGCTAGAATGCCTAAAGGATCTTTAAGCCCTACAGAATGCTATTAACCAATACAGCTGACGCTGGCATTCTGAATGTCAGCACAATTACACAGTAGTGGGAAGACACGTGTCTGCGATGGAGAGAGATGCATTCCCAGGATTACCTGCAGCAGAGCGTCCTCTGAACTGGCGCCATGGTTCACGGGAAAGGGCATTCTCCCATCTAGAACAAAGAAGCCAGGCGGTCAGCTTTCCCTACACATTTTCAGAATACAGTAGCTGCCCAACCCAGAAGCATTTGTAGATTCTTCCAAAGGCTGCTATCATTCCCACGAGGGAAACCTGATCTCAGAGCAACAGGATACAATGAGTTTGAGCACTCCTGGGCAGTCACCGATAATTCTAGTCTACAGCTGGGATCACACAGGTCTGACCCAGTTACCCTAACAGGGAACCGTACCCCCCCCCCATGTTTTGGATAAAACAGCGTCAGGCAGGCTCTACCAGAATGCTTTAGTGACAGCCGATTTCCCTGTCTCCTTTGCCCTTGGGAGTCTAAGTCTGAGAAGATACAGCTATGAGCCTTTTCCAGTAAAGCAAAAGGGACAAATTTTACAAGATGGATATTCCTTTCCATTTCCATAAATAGAAACCATGCTCAGCAGAGCCAAATTCACTTTACAACCTGGGAATGGTGGTGCATGCCATTAATTCCAGCATTTAGGAGGTAAAGGCAAATTGATTTGTGAGTTCAAGGCCAGTCTGGTCTATATAGTGAGTTAAAGGACAGCCAGGCGTTGGTAAAGAGAGCCTACCTCAAACAAACCTTACCAAATTCACTTTACAGAAGCATTTTCTGTAATATTACAGGTCACATTCAGGCACTGATCCTGTGTGAAATGGACGATGTCAGGGGACACCATAAGTGAATGGGGTGAGGGAGTGCCATGAACCCTACAACTGATACCACTGATTGACCTTCTCACTGGCTTGTCACTAAAGCCATTCACTGGGCATTTTAGTTGCCTGAGGAGGGCCAGCTGGGTGTGACAGAGGGCTAAATGTCCCCAGTGGAATAGTTATGGTATCATAAATCATTGCAAATATACTGCCGGAAAGTCACACACCAGCGCTGTCCATAAGAGATATTCTACTGGATTCCAAGATGGAGCGATACATACCAAGTTCATAGAGGTGGCCATCTACATTGTTGAACAGAATAAAATGAAAATTCACTTTGTCGTCTACCTAAAGAAGAGTCAAGAAAAAAAATTAATGAAGTAGCAGATGAACTTATTAAAAACATTCTCTTACTCTCTAAGAGTGGGAGGTGGAAATGCTGGAATAGTTGGGCCAACTCTGCAGGCCTATGTATTGCATGCTTTTTAGTGGGAAGGAGATCAGGCCCAGGGAAGGGTATCTTGCTTTAAGTCAAGAAGGCAGGAGACAGCTGTACCAATGCAGGCCCTGGCTTCCAAGTTAAATTTTGCATTGAGTTTAGTGGGTCTCTTCACACACTATGGCTTGGCTTATTTATTTTTTGGTGCTAGAGCTGAACCCACAGGCTCTTACAAGCTAATCACAGAATCGACCACTGACTTATTCTAATTGCCAAGTAGACTTCTCTATGGGAGGGGAACAGATCAACTCTGTATGTTATAAGAGGATCTTCTGGGATCAGTTGGCCTTGCTGGGCAACACCTGCAGGCCACTGCATTGCAGTAAGTGATTCCTGTAACTATCCCACAGGAGACAGAGGGCGCGTGGGTTCACCCTGGCTCAGGTCTGTACTTGTATTGGTATTTACCCGACACTGGCCCTCCTGGGCCACGGAGTCATGGGCCGCCTGAATGGCCTGCAGAAGAGAGAAAGCCGTTAGCATGCAGTGTAGCCCTCCAGAGCTGTGTAAAAACAATGCTACAGAAGCCCTTTCTACCTCGTTCTTCTCAAAGCACTTCGCTCTGTCTTCGGGGGACATCTTCTCCGTTTCAGAAAGAAACTGCTTCAGGACTGACCCGTCCTCTTAAAAAGAAAAGGTACGAATTAGCATAGATTGGACAGTGTAAGAGGGCACACACAGTTCTTGCCCACTTAGGCCTTTGCACGCCTGGCCCTATGACCCACCTCGACCTATACATGGCCTCCAGGGATGTGGATGAGCTGCCCCTTTACACAGAGCTTCCCAAGCCTCCTTGCTGCTGCAACCAAGCCAGACAGGCTGCCCCACCCTTCCAATGCAGATGCTCTTTCTTTCACCTGGTCCCTGACACCCCAATCCTGCCCCACCCGTGTCTCAAATCTCGCCACTTCCTTACAGCATCCATATACTTGAATCATGTATTTGTGGGGTCCTAGTCCCTTAAAAGAAGAGCCTACTATGTCTGCGGCTGACTGAACCTCTTCCCAATTCAAACGGAACACCTATTCTATATACGGAGACACAATTACACTCAAACCTAGTAACAGTTCCAAAAACCTAGGCTTTTATTTCAGAGTGGCAAATGGAATATAGAATGCCATGAGCATAGATGTCTTAAGACAGAAATATGAAGACCTATGTGCTCTCTGGCATAGAGCCCAGCACAGTCACCTTTGGTATTAGCAAGGCCACTGCTCAATGGAACACATACAGAAGGTAGGAGACCCAGCTGCAGCAAGAATGGTTCCAAATGACCTCAGCTCCAAATGTCAGCTCTAAGTTTAACAGATTCGGTTCACGGGGACTATTTCAAAATCTGGGGAGGCTGAGGGTGGGCTCCATCCTATAGTACTTTCCTAGCCTGGACTTGATCCCTATCACTGAAAAAGAAAACCAAAACCTGGTATTGGTGGGGATCCTCTAACTTCACAGAAGGACCGAGTCAAATGAACTCTTGGATATCAGCTCTACCATGGTTCTAACATTCCCCTTGATGCCAGAAACAGACTTTAGACAAAGTAAGGATTCATAGAGGAAATCAAAAGGACCAAACACAGCTTCCTAAGACAGCTTCATCACAACCAGACTGGAAAAAGAACTTCTAAACCTAGGTACTTATGGACAAGCAAGCATTCTAATTTAGAAACTAAATTACTTTTTAATCCAAGCATTGTTGTGAAAACAAATGTATATGTAAGTGTGCATGCGTGTAGCTGTGGATGTGTGTGAGACCAACCCCAGGGCCTTGCACTGCTAGACAAATGAACTACTATACTACACATTTTTTTTGGACATAGGTTTCAGTGGCCCTGAATAGGCTCAAGTGATCCCCCTGCCTCAGGGTCCTGAGTAGCTTGGGTCTATAGTTGATCTGCAGGGGCAACAGTGCTGAGGATGGTCAACCTGCAGCCATTCAAAATTAGGAGATGGCAAATTACTATTATTTCTTTTTAATCAATCAAGTTTTAGGTAAACCCAACCATGCCCATCTGCTTCCAGCATTGCTGTGGCAGGTTTTCGGCTAAAGTCAGAGACCACACAGCTCTCGGAGCCTAAAAGACTTACTCTCTGGCGTTTTAAGAAACTTTGCTGATTCTTGGCCTAAATCACACGTAACTGCTACATGAACGTAACATTTTCTTGCTGACTCTTGCTGCTCTCACAGGCTTACGGGTTCAGACATCTTTCCCTACATCCCGTTCAGCTTCCCCTGGAGGAGGGCAGAAGCACTGACTATGCTCACAGCTGCGTCCTTCAAGGTTTCAGCCTCACTGCTATGCTTTCCTGGGTCAGTGGCTCTCCGCTGTCCTGGTCCCTCTGTCAACTAGGGGACACAGAATTACTGCAGATAGGCCCTGCTGATCCACATCTTCTGGCGGTCACCTTTAGTCCCTTAGAATTTTGAGAATCAAAAGGAGTGTATGTGAGAATCTTTACACCAGCTGGCCCTCAAGTATCCCTTCTCTCACCTGAGCCCCTGCAAAGCTGCGAGAAGGGAAAAAATAAGAGGCTCCACGGGAAGCTCACTGTGCAGGGGAAGCAGCAGGAATGTGGAGGATTAGTTTCCTCCCCTCCAAAGAGAAACAGCAAAACTCCATTCGTGGCACTGGATCCGGGTGAGTAGTCTGATTTAACAGGCTTCAAACAACTGTCAAGACAGGTGTGGATGCACACACCTGTAAACCCCAGCAGGCAGCCGAGGCAAGAGGATCACCTTGAGTTTATTCAATTCAGTCTAGCCAGAATTACAGCGTGAGATCCTGTCCTGCCCCATCATGTGTGTCTGTGCTTATCTACTGCTGAAATAAACTGTAGCCGTTAAGCTGTGAACTCTTTAAACCCCACGTCTCAAGTTTAAACAGCAGGTAACTGAGAGCCAGCTAGACGGCCCGAGTTCAGTCCCCCCGCCCCCAGCCTCTATCAAGTGGAAGGAGACGGCTCCACAGAGCTGTTCGTACTCTAACCGCCACAGGCATGCTATGGCACACACCCACACCAATAAAAACAAAAATGTTTAAAAAATAGCGGATGTCCAAATTATTAAGCCCCAAGTACCAAATTCCAGCTTGTCTTGATTATTGGCCACTGCGTGGATCAGCCCGACGGTACCACAAGAGTTTCCAATGGTCTGCTTCATGAAGTACACTTTAGGACTAACTTCTTGGCCCTTCAGTTCCTCGATTTGTTTTTTCCTGAAGTTCTCATGCTGTGAAGGGGGGGAAGGTTATTTTCTTTTTTTCATCTCAAAATGCAAACACACATGGCAGTCCAGCAGTCCTAAAGATATGTGCAGTTGGATGTGCGCCCAGGAGCAGCAGCCATGGTTCTAGATGCTGGCTGATGCCCAGAGAGTCCGTCTCCCTCCCCTCCCCAGGCAGGCCGTGGGGCTCCACCCTGATGCTGCAGTGCAGGTACTGCCTTGGATGGTGCCCAAGGCAGTCTAGACATCACAGCAACCTTTAGCTGGCAGCGAGGTATCAGGAGATCCGGAAAGAACCCTGCTCAGGGTTTTCTCCCTTCAACAAGAACAATAGCTCTATTTCATACAGGTGTCCTCATCAACCTTTGATCAACACCCAGGGGCGACACCAGCTGGTGTCTGTTTCTCCGTTCCTTAACTGTTTTGTTTGTGTGCGAGTCGATGTATTTAAACAGGCTTTAACTGTTGAAAGGGGCAAGTGGAGGCAAGGACTTTGTTTCCCCTTTGTTTTGTTTTAGAAAGGCATCAGTACAAGGAGTGGATAATGATTTAAAAAACAAAAATCAAAACCTTTTCACCTTGTAAGAGGAAGACAAAGTACTGGTTTATCCTTGCCAGTGATACCGCAGGGCAGAGAGTCTAACTGGAGAGGAGACCAGGAGCAATCATCTAGAGAGACTCATGAACGGAATTTACTTAAATCATTGCCCGCTTCTTGTGCAATGACTCCGGAGACTGTATTCCTCTCACTGGCGAGTTTGAAAGCCCTGAGCAGTCAGGAATTGTCAATTAAAAGCAGGTGCTACTGCTATGGAGATGCCGACTGCCCACAGCCGGCAGAAATCACCCAGCAATCAGCCAGCCTTATCTGCGGCTAGTAGCCTTGCGTTTACTGTGCATGGAAGTGGAGCATGCGTTTACTCTGTGGCTCTAGAACAGGAGCAGGATTGTCTGTCCCACAGGGTGAACTGAACCGCCACTTTAAGATGTTCTGGCATCCTGTTTACTGTTGAGGGTTTGCACACCTTTCAAGGCTAATCAGCTACAGTTGTGAAACAGACTAGCGCCCCCTTTAGTTGTTTGTGCTCTTGTACAGAGATGCTTCTAAGCAATCTCACCACCACAAAATGAATTAAGATGTTCATTTAGGGTTTCCCAATATAGCCGGAGTCAGGACTAATGGTTCCTAAATTAACTTATGGATGGAAGTCGAACTAAGTTTCATTTTCCATTAAAAATTCTTCAGTGTTTTACACATGACACATGCAGACCAGGTACTCAATATATGGGGCAGACTGGACTGCAGCTACAGAATAAAACAGCAGTCAGCCAAACTGGAATGTTCTCTAAAAAGATCCACTGGAGCCTGCAAAATGACACCGATGAGCAGCCGAAAGCAAACAGGCTGCACCACTGCCTCCCAGAGGCCTTGCCTGAGCTCTGGTCAAAACCTCCAAGTCATCATTGGGCCTGCCTATTGAGCAGGAGACGCCAGCTTTGGTGCAGTCAAGGAAGTCGGCCTGACATGCAAGAGTTGGAAGAGCTCCGACTAGGAGACAAGTCACTGGGATATTCTGCACTACGTGTATGAACTCACAAGAGACCATTTGATAGGAGGAAGGCCTAGACCTTTCCATACAGCTTAGTTTTGGTCAAGAATGCTCCAAGAACACCTGCCCTTAGGATGGTATTTATTTAACCTCATCCCATTTAGAGTGAGGCCAGAAATGCCAATGCCTCCAAGTTTTGCCCATTTCTTCCCCTTCTAAATTCTGCGGGCAATTAACAGCAACAGGAGACAGGCAGTGCCAAGATTTGCAGGGACACGGTAAGATAACACATATCCCACTGTTTTGTTTTTGTATCTGATGCTCAGTGTTGGTGTCACATACATCCCCGAATACTGGAAGATGGAAGACCTTTTCAAAAAAATGCAAGGGTGTTTCCATGACTGTGCTGAAGACACAAGGCCATAGAGATAGAGACAGCTGCTGAAAAGCTTCTGTGCACCCACGATTCAGCTTTAAAACAGCTGGTTCAACAGTGTGCCTGCTGCGGGGGGCACATGGAAAAGAGCCCTCAAACCACCAGAAAAGCAGATGGAGGTGGTAAATTAGGGGAACAGTTTGGTTTAAGCAAGCCAGGCCCTCTTCAATTTACAGCTAGGTAGAAGTCTGAGAACCAAACAATGACCTTAAAAGGAAACCACAGTCATCCCCAAGTGGATGGAACCAAGCGAGTTCCTCTGGATAACTGGAAAAATAGACAGGATCAATATGCTTCATCTCTTCCAATAATGGCCATTACAACAGGAGCGCCAATGAATAGGTACCACGAAAATTAGGCACCTCCCATCCTAGGAGGTGCAATCTTTATTCCCTACCCCACGGGAAAGGGGGGCAGCGCGGACTAAGAGCGCATCCCAAAACACTGTGCATCATCTGAGACCCGCCCATCACAAACCTCACCCTACCTGGGCCGTGAGGGGAAACAGCAGCAGCAGCGCGCAGGCAGGGGATGGCACTGAGCCCAAAGTCTCCTCCTCCAGCCCTAGCACGTCTGCGAAGCGCCACTGGCTGGCGACACCCAGCTTGGCCAACACCTGCAGAGAGGAGACAGGGCAGCCAGACGGAAAGGGCCAGACAAGTGATGGGCACCTGCTAAGGGGTGGGGTCAGGTCGCGCATCCCCCTCGACACACACACACACGTCCCCGACCGAGTCTAGGAGGAGCCTCCGCGA
>LOEQ01005931.1:155462-166332 GCA_001685075.1 Bramus lutescens | reverse complement strand
TCTGTATCTCCCCCCCCCCAACTCCCTCCCCAGTGCTGGGGTTACAGGAACAATGTCTTAGTTAGGGTTCCTATTGCTGTGATGGAAGAACATGACCAAAGCAACTTGGGGAGGAAAGGGTTGATTTGACTTAAGCTTCCACGTAGCTGCTCATCATTGGTAGAAATCAGGACAGGAACTCAAGCAGGGCAGGAACCTGGAGACAGAAGCTGATGCAGAGGCCATGGAGGGGTGCTGCTTACTGGCTTGCTCTTTATGGCTTGCTTACCTGGCTTATAGAACCCAGGACCAACAGCCCAAGGAGAGTTCCACCCACAGTAAGCTGAACCTTCTCACATCGTTCACCAATTAAGAAAATACCCTACAGGCACACAGCACTGTATTATAGTGGCATTTTCTCAACTGAGGCGTCTTCCTTTCTGATGACTCTAGCTTGTGTTGACTTGACACAAAACCAGCCAGCACACACAAACATGCCATTTTTCAGGTGGATGCTGTGGATTTGAACTCAAGGCCATCTGCATGCACAGCAAGCTCTCTTACCTGCTGAGTCATCTCCCTAACTCTCCCACACACACATTTTGCATACATTTTTATGATAGACCATGGAGTTTCCTGTATATGATGTGATTCTAAAAGCATAAAATACAGGTAATAAAGATGATATCCTATACAAACCATGGAGATTTTTGCATATTGTCCTATAATGCTGCTGTGGAATTTTAATGTTTATTAACACTCACAGATGTTTATGTCACACAGAAGAACCATTCCAAATAGTCCTTTACCAAAATAGGGCAAGAGAAACACATGAGCCTGTTTCTGGAGGCCTGTGTGTGGCACTTTTTGTGTAATAGTTTGTATAAAAAACAGCACCAACCAAAAAGAAAGGAGACAGTTAGCAGTTACAATAGTGTACTACTCTTGCGGAGGACCTGAGTTCAGTTCCAGCACCCACACCGGGCAACTCGCAAAGACTTGTGATTCCAGCAAATTAGTGTCCCCTCGGACTCCCTGGGCAGAGGAATTCACATGAGGATAGATCCCCCTGTGGTGTTTTAAATAAGCATGCCTCCCATAGGCTCATGGCTGAATGTTTGGGAAAGGATTAGGAAAAGGCCCTGTTGGAGGAAGTGTGTCAGAAGGGATGGGCTTTGAGGTTTCAAAAGCCCATGCCAGGCCTAGTCTGTCTGTCTCTGTCTGTCTGTCTCTCTGTCTTTGCCTTCAATTTGTGAACCAGGATGCAAGCTTCTGACTATTTCCCCAGCACTATGCCTGCCTGTCTGCAGTCATGTTCCCCATCATGATGGTCATGGTTCTACCCTCTGAAACTGTAAGCAAGCCCTGTTTAAATGCTTTCTTTTGTAAATTGCTTTGGTCATGGTACCTCTTCATAGTAAAAAAAAAAAATAAAGAAATAAAAATAAATAATTCAGACACCCACAGATACACATATATACACATAATTTAAAATAATATAAATCATAAATCTTTTTAAAAGGTATAGCTGACATTCTGTAAGAGCTTAAAATGTTTTGTACACTTTGCACAGTTTTGAGAGATGTAGATATGTGCACAGCCATCATCAGAACAGGGCCACATCTTTGCCACCTCAGCAGTTTCCTTCCGCTCCTTTGTAGCCCTTTCGTTCCACCTCTCCTTTCCAATCGACTTCCTGCTTTTATGGATTTGTTCACATGTTCTAGAGTTTTACATAACCAGAGCTGGACATTCTGTCTCCTTTGTGGTTCTGTCCACACAAGCTTTTGATGCCTTATTCACATTGTGTGGCTGGGAAAATAGGTTCATGTAAGTTATGTAAGTCCCTAAAATCCTGCAGCCACAGGGGTGGACCTGGGACCCCAGCCGAGCTCTGCCTATCATCAAGTATGTTGAAAGCGAAGCCCTGGAAGACTAAATGAATTGTTCAGAGTTACTTTACCAGCAAGTGGTCAAAGTAGGACGAACCCCACTGCCACTCACTCTCTTAGCTATTGATGTGGCTCCTGGAAAGGCTTTATGATTCGCTTTAGATTTCCCTGAAACGGTGTTTTCAGAAGTCCCAGTCACTGCCTTGACCTTGCAGATGGTCCCAGATACAAAATTCAGTGTGGGAGGCTTTGGCAGAGGCCACCTTCATCACAGTTCGCTTCAACCTTCAGAACCCGTTCCTTTAGAAACTGTCTTTTATTTCCGTTTGATTCTTGCCTCCTTTAGGAAAGGACCATTAAGTTTGTTCTCCCCTCCTGTCCCATGTCCCCACTTTCCTCTGTCCACCTTCTTTTCCTCATTTCCTTCCTTTGTTATATATTTCTATTTTTCTACTCCTATTTCTACATTGTTCTATTTTATAAGTTATATGTATATATGTGTGTGGGAGTCTGTGCACATGAGAGCAGTTGCTCATGGAGGCCAGCAGAGGGCGTCCGATCACCTGGAACTGGACTTACAGGCAGTGGTTGGGGGCTGAGTGCTGAACCTGGTTCCTTGCAGAAACAGCAAACTTTATTCTCTCTTACTCACTGAGCCATCTCTTCAGCCCCTGATTTTCTCAAAGAGCTCATTCTCACCCAATCCCCATCATCTCCTTCATTAGTCCTGCTTTATCCTCTAGTTGGCCTAAATCATCAGAGTAACGCATGAAATAGCAACAAAAATACTTGTTTGTAAAATGTTGTTACAAGTTGTTACAGCTTAATTTCTGATCAGTATAATTACTAAACTTACAGACTGCTCTTAGCTGCTGTCTTTGTTGCTTTTCTATTGCCATTGTAAGGCCATGGCAATTTAGAAAGCATTTAATTTGGGATTCACTATTCCAGGGGATCGGAGTTGTTTTTCTTGTTGCTGTGACAAAATTCCCAATACTAAGCTACTTTGTGTAGGAAGGGTTTATTTGGGCTTGCAGTTGGAAAGGATACAGTCCATCATGGCCGGAAAGGCACAATGGTAGGTGCATGGGGCAGCTGGTCACATGGCATCCAGAGTCAGGAAGCAGAGAGGAATGAATGCTGGTGCTCTGCTCGTTTTCTCTTTTTTATTCAGTCCAGGCCCCAGGCCCCAGGCCCCGGAATGGTGTAGCCTGCATTTTAGAATGGGTCTTCCCATCTCGATACACCCAACCTAGGTATCCCAGACACACCCAAGACTTGTTTCCATGGTGATTCAAAATTTCATTGAGTGGACATGGAGTTGACACTGTCACAGATGCCTTGATAGCTGAGAAAT
This sequence comes from Bramus lutescens, assembly GCA_001685075.1. Classification (NCBI taxonomy): domain Eukaryota; kingdom Metazoa; phylum Chordata; class Mammalia; order Rodentia; family Cricetidae; genus Bramus; species Bramus lutescens. The sequence goes on along the minus strand of LOEQ01005931.1, from coordinate 163,104 downwards.
CGTATGTGTTTTGATTCACAAACCCATTTAGTACCTGAAAAGTGCGGTCAGGAGGCTAAAGGCTGTTAACTTACTGAAAAACAAGTTTCAAAAGCTAGGAAACAATTTATGTAATGAATAAGAAAATGGCACCCTGAAAATGGCATTGATGTTATTAAGTGGTTGCCAGAAAGGTGAGGAAAAAGATCTCCATTGTGTTGCTTTTAATCTTTGGGTGGGTGTATAATGTAGTGTGATGTATGTGTGTGTGTATCTGTGTTCACGTGCACGCACACTGTGCACATATTCATGTGCCTTGGCATGTTTGTGGTCAGAGGACAACCTCAGGTGTCTCTCCTCACCTTCCATGTTGTCTTGTGAACACAGGATCTTGTGTTCTCCACTGTGTGCATCAGGCTGGCTGACCCATGAACTCCAGAGGTTCTCCTGTCTAGCTCCCATCTTTCTGCAGAAGAACTAGGATTGTTACAAGCGCACATGACTGTATTAGGCCTTTTAAAAAAATTATTTACTTATTATGTATACAATATTCTGTCTGTGTGTCTGCCTGAAGGACAGAAGAGGGCACCAGACCTCATTACAGATGGTTGCGAGCCACCATGTGGTTGCCGGGAATTGAACTCAGGACCTTTGGAAGAACAGGCAATGCTCTTAACTGCTGAGCCATCTCTCCAGCCCCCCCTCCTTCTTTTTTAGAGGTAAGTGAATTGTGTACATGGAACCTGGCAAATTTCTAACAAAGAAATAAACAAAATTTAACCTTTGCAAGGAGACTTTTTATGACTCCCACACTTGTGAAAACTGCTTAGTCTAATTTTGGTATTTTCAGCATCTGTGATATTATTTTTCATTTATTTGTTGGTTGGTTTGCTTTTTTGCATCATGCCAAGGCGAGGAGGTCAGATACAGAGCAAAATGTTTATGGATGACAAGAGAGAATCCTGTAAAGCTAGTAGGAGAAGGAAGCCAGAGTTCTCTTCTTCAAATACCCAATTGAAAGCCATGAAATCAAGAGAACAGAAGGGTAATGTGAGCATTAGGGTAAGTGGTGGAAATATAATAAGCTAATTTGGGCAGGATCTAGTCTCTTTCTGACTTTGTTGACATTTCATTCGAGAGATACCGAGTTCCTGAATCTCTCTATTTTTGAGTGTCCTACATTCTGTGAGAACAAAGTGGGGGAAGACACAGGCTACGGAAACAGCTGAGGATACTCACAGGCTTCTCAAGGACCTTGGTGATGTTGCTTGACCTCCCAGAGTTTCACTTTTCCCATCTGTAAAATGTGCCTGCCACTTAGAGACCTGCTGGGATTCATGAAGGTTGTGAATGTAATGTTTAGCAAACAGGAAGTCCTCATACATGACCACAGAGAAGAGGATGTTCTGAAAACCATTACAGGTTGCTTTCATGGAACCAAGAAAACCCACACTTGCTCTAAGTTCACTCCTTTTGTTGTAATTTATTTATTTGTTTTTTCAAGACAGAGTTTTGCTCTGTCTATCCCGGAACTCACTTTGTAAATAAGGCTGGTCTTGAGTTCACAGAGACCTGTCTGCCTCTGCCTCCGGAGCACTGGGATTAAAGGCGTGCGCCATCGCCGCCCGGTCATCATTCCTTTTCCTTATTAGATTTTTTTTAAAGATTTATGGTTTTTTATTTTATATGTATGTCTTGTACTGTGTGTGCAGGGCCCATGGAGGCCAGGAGAGGCCAGAATCTTTTCCTTTGAAACTGGAGTTATGGAGGGTTGCTAGCCACCATATGCATGCTAGGAACTAAACCAGGGGTGTCTGGAAGAGCAGCAGGTACTCTTACCATCTCTCCAGTGCCAACTCCTTTTCTTGCTTGGTCTTCAGAACGGAACTCTTTCTCTGCCTTCTTCAGAGCAGAAATCCCCAGCTCTGTCCACACTTTCTCCTTGAAGGTTTATACAAAAGAGCGTCGAATTCTGGAGGCCCTTGGCTGTCTGCTCTCAGGAGTGGTCTTTCCCCAACTTGGTACTCTGCTTCATGAAAGTTATTCATTTATTATAACTCATTTCCTCAAAATTTTCTAGCATATTTGCTACTCCAGGTAGATATGGACCAATCCTATGGTGTCCAGTGACTCCTGGAATGTGCTGGCATGTGCTCAGGGCATAAATAACCCACTGTGGAAAACAGGGTGTCCCTCGGGCTTTAGGATCAGCTGAGTATAAAAGAATCATTGAAGTTGGATCCTCTGAATCCAGCCTCTCTGAGGACCTGTGGTTCCCAGATACTGCCTCTCCCCAGTGCTTCCTTTCTGTTAGCAATTTTACACCAGTTCTCTCTCTCTCTCTCTCTCTCTCTCTCTCTCTCTCTCTATTTTTTTTAAATTTTCTATTTAACAGTTTTTTCATTTTATATACCAACCACAGTTCCTCCTCCCTCCCCTCCTCCCGCTCCTCCCCACACACCTTCCCCCCGACCCAACCCCTCATCTACTCCTCAGAAAGGGTAAGGCAGTAAGGCTTTCCATCCTTCTATGGGGAGTCTACAAAGTCTGGCATATCAAGTTGAGGCAGGACCAAGCCCTTCCCCTCTGTGTCATAACTGAGGAAGGTATCCCTCCATAGGAAATGGGCTCCAAAAAGCCAGTTCATGCACTGGGGATAAATCCTGGTCCCACTGCNACCTTTGGAAGAACAGGCAATGCTCTTAACTGCTGAGCCATCTCTCCAGCCCCCCCTCCTTCTTTTTTAGAGGTAAGTGAATTGTGTACATGGAACCTGGCAAATTTCTAACAAAGAAATAAACAAAATTTAACCTTTGCAAGGAGACTTTTTATGACTCCCACACTTGTGAAAACTGCTTAGTCTAATTTTGGTATTTTCAGCATCTGTGATATTATTTTTCATTTATTTGTTGGTTGGTTTGCTTTTTTGCATCATGCCAAGGCGAGGAGGTCAGATACAGAGCAAAATGTTTATGGATGACAAGAGAGAATCCTGTAAAGCTAGTAGGAGAAGGAAGCCAGAGTTCTCTTCTTCAAATACCCAATTGAAAGCCATGAAATCAAGAGAACAGAAGGGTAATGTGAGCATTAGGGTAAGTGGTGGAAATATAATAAGCTAATTTGGGCAGGATCTAGTCTCTTTCTGACTTTGTTGACATTTCATTCGAGAGATACCGAGTTCCTGAATCTCTCTATTTTTGAGTGTCCTACATTCTGTGAGAACAAAGTGGGGGAAGACACAGGCTACGGAAACAGCTGAGGATACTCACAGGCTTCTCAAGGACCTTGGTGATGTTGCTTGACCTCCCAGAGTTTCACTTTTCCCATCTGTAAAATGTGCCTGCCACTTAGAGACCTGCTGGGATTCATGAAGGTTGTGAATGTAATGTTTAGCAAACAGGAAGTCCTCATACATGACCACAGAGAAGAGGATGTTCTGAAAACCATTACAGGTTGCTTTCATGGAACCAAGAAAACCCACACTTGCTCTAAGTTCACTCCTTTTGTTGTAATTTATTTATTTGTTTTTTCAAGACAGAGTTTTGCTCTGTCTATCCCGGAACTCACTTTGTAAATAAGGCTGGTCTTGAGTTCACAGAGACCTGTCTGCCTCTGCCTCCGGAGCACTGGGATTAAAGGCGTGCGCCATCGCCGCCCGGTCATCATTCCTTTTCCTTATTAGATTTTTTTTAAAGATTTATGGTTTTTTATTTTATATGTATGTCTTGTACTGTGTGTGCAGGGCCCATGGAGGCCAGGAGAGGCCAGAATCTTTTCCTTTGAAACTGGAGTTATGGAGGGTTGCTAGCCACCATATGCATGCTAGGAACTAAACCAGGGGTGTCTGGAAGAGCAGCAGGTACTCTTACCATCTCTCCAGTGCCAACTCCTTTTCTTGCTTGGTCTTCAGAACGGAACTCTTTCTCTGCCTTCTTCAGAGCAGAAATCCCCAGCTCTGTCCACACTTTCTCCTTGAAGGTTTATACAAAAGAGCGTCGAATTCTGGAGGCCCTTGGCTGTCTGCTCTCAGGAGTGGTCTTTCCCCAACTTGGTACTCTGCTTCATGAAAGTTATTCATTTATTATAACTCATTTCCTCAAAATTTTCTAGCATATTTGCTACTCCAGGTAGATATGGACCAATCCTATGGTGTCCAGTGACTCCTGGAATGTGCTGGCATGTGCTCAGGGCATAAATAACCCACTGTGGAAAACAGGGTGTCCCTCGGGCTTTAGGATCAGCTGAGTATAAAAGAATCATTGAAGTTGGATCCTCTGAATCCAGCCTCTCTGAGGACCTGTGGTTCCCAGATACTGCCTCTCCCCAGTGCTTCCTTTCTGTTAGCAATTTTACACCAGTTCTCTCTCTCTCTCTCTCTCTCTCTCTCTCTCTCTCTCTATTTTTTTTAAATTTTCTATTTAACAGTTTTTTCATTTTATATACCAACCACAGTTCCTCCTCCCTCCCCTCCTCCCGCTCCTCCCCACACACCTTCCCCCCGACCCAACCCCTCATCTACTCCTCAGAAAGGGTAAGGCAGTAAGGCTTTCCATCCTTCTATGGGGAGTCTACAAAGTCTGGCATATCAAGTTGAGGCAGGACCAAGCCCTTCCCCTCTGTGTCATAACTGAGGAAGGTATCCCTCCATAGGAAATGGGCTCCAAAAAGCCAGTTCATGCACTGGGGATAAATCCTGGTCCCACTGCCAGTGGTCCCACAGACTGCCCAAGCCACAGAACTGACACCCACATTCAGAGGGCATAGTTGGGTCCTATGCAGGTTCCCCAGCTATCAGCCCAGAGTCAGTGAGCTCCCTCTAGCTCTGGTCAGCTGTCTGTGTGGGTTTCCCCATCATGATCTTGACCCCTTTGCTCATACAATCCCTCCTCCCTCTCTTCAGCTGGACTCCAGGAGCTTGGCCCAGTGCTCTGCGTGGATCTCTGCCTCTGCTTCCATCAGTTACTGGATGAAGGTTCTATGATTACAATTAGGGTGGTCATCAATCTGAATACAGGGGAAGGCCAATTCAGGCACCTTTCCACTATTGATAGAACTCTTAGCTGGGGTCATCCTTGTGGATTCCTGGGAATTTCCCTAGTCCTAGCTTTCTCCCTAGCCCTATAATGGCTCCCTCTATCAATGTATCTCTCTTCTTGCTCTCCCTCTCTGCCCCTCCCCCAATCCAACCATCCTATTTCCTCATGTTCTCCTCACCCCTCCCCTTTATCCCACACTTCTCCCCTCCCTCAAGCTCCCAATTTCCTCAGGAGATCTTATCTATTTCCCCTTCTCAGGGGCTTCCTTGCACATCTCTCTTGTCTCTCTTAGTGTCCTTGTTATAGCTTCTCAGGGGTTGTGGATTGTAGCCTGGTTATCCTTTTCTTTGCGCCTAATATCCACTTATGAGTGAGTACATACCATGTTTATCTTTCTGGATCTGGGGTACCTCACTCAGGATGTTTTTTTTTCTAGTTCCATCCATTTGCTTGCAAATTTCAAGATGTCATTGTTTTTTATTGCTGAGTAAATTGTGTAAACGTGTCACATTTTCTTTCTTGGTTCTTCAGTTGAGGGGCTTCTAGGTTGTTTTCAGTTCTGGCTATTGTGAATAATGCTGCTATGAACATAGTTGAGCAAGTGTCTTTGTGGTATGATTGAGCCTCCTTTGGGTATAAGCCCCAGTGGAATTGCTGGGTCTTCAAGTAGATTGAGGTGTGCTTACTCCTATAGGCCAGGAGAGGGAGCCAGATTCCTTGGAACTGGAATTATAGGCGCTTGCTCAATACCTACCCTGTTAAGTGGGTGCTGGAATCTACTCCAGCCTTCCCAACTGCTCAGCAAGTGCTCTTAACCACTGAGCAATCTATCCAGACACTTCTGGTTCTGGACTATAAAGCAGCAGTGGGAGAGAGGAATTCAGTGTTCCTGGATGTGTGGATGGAGCAGGCTCCAGGCAAAGCCTTTTAAGGAGGGTGGTGGGGAAGCAAAACAAGACAGGAAATTCAGCACCCGGGATGTGGCCCAGGTAAAACCTGACCTTGACTGTGTCTGCAGGGAAGGGTTCTCCCACTTCTTGCTCACTGCAGAACTGTCTTCTTACAAATGGGTTAAATTAAGATGTAAGAGCTAGCCATTAAGAAGCTAGAGCTAATAAGCCAGGCAATGATTTAATTAATTTAATTTCTGTGTGGTTTTATCGTGGTCTGAGCAGCTGGGAACAAACAAGCGACCTCCTACTACATATACTTGTAATTTTGTTATTGTCATTATGTCTCTTGCTAACCAAACCTTCCTAATGCCTGGTATGCAGCCCTTGCTGTCTCTATCCACCTCTTGATGTCTGAAATAGATCCCTCCTTTGAACTGAGGTTTCCTCCCAGATAGACAGAGTTGACAGTTTGCTTGAGGTTCTGATTCTTTATTACAATGTTAAAATCCTTATGTGCCCTTCCCATGTATTCTATCTCAGTCTTCTCAATGTTTACTTTCATACCAAGGTTTTCACTGACTTCCACCGTTCTGTTTACCATGGTCTGCAGCTCATTTGGACTTTGAACAAGTAGTGCTGTATCATCGGCAATATGCAAGTCATTGATTCGCACACCACCTATCTGCACGGCCATCTCCTCATCCTCCAGGGATTATTAATTATTATTAATTAACTATTATTAATTCCAGGAATGGTGGTGAGAGGACGCATCCCTGCAAAACTCCTAAACTGATCACTTAGTTCTCCACAGACTTTGACTGAGACACTTGTCTTGAGCTGCCTTCTTTACAACTCAGAAACCTGAACAATGAAACGCTCCTTAGAACAATGACGGAGTGTGTTTGAGATGGCATGTCTCAGGAGGATTCTAGGTGTCACACGAAAAGACTGTGCAACAATGTCATTAAGAAACATCTCCATCTACAGAAGGAAGTAAACTCCAGGATACAGACGGCACTTGAGATACTTTGGCCATGTTATAAGAATGAATGACGGCAGATACCTACAGATAATACTGCTTGGAGGAGTGCACAGGATAAGGTGAAGAGGAAGGTCCAGAAAACGCTGGGTAGACAGCATAAAGGAAGACTGTGGAACCTTGGGTATGACAATAACACAAGCATCTAGGACTGCCCAGGTTAGGAACAGCTGGAGAACCGCCATAAACGGGCTACCCATGCATGCTTAAGCATTGCCAGGCATAAATGATGCCGATGATGGGAACTGTACTCAACTTGTAAGGGGTCTCTCAACATGCCCCACACCACTGTTTTCTTGTAGTTTCAGTGTGATGGTACGCGGTCATTATTCCTGGATTTTTCCATCTTAGGTCTCTGTCCTACCCAATGTCTTCCCAAAGTGTCTAGGTAGATGCTACTTCCTCCTGGCCCACAGGTTCCATCAGGATGAAGTCTTAATCATACCATCCAATTGTAGGTAGGTCAAATTCCAATTTCCACCATTTTTTCCCATCCTCTCCACCACAAGGGTAGGATGGGGCTGTATATTCTAGATGTATGAACTTACATTTTCTACAAGAATTCAGAGTCAGGGGCTGGAGAAATGGCTCAGTGGTTAAGAGCATTGCTTGCTCTTCCAAAGGTCCTGAGTTCAATTCCCGGAACCACATGGTGGCTCACAACCATCTGTAATGAGGTCTGGTGCCCTCTTCTG
>LOEQ01005931.1:123074-134092 GCA_001685075.1 Bramus lutescens | reverse complement strand
ATGGGATCGAGAGCAGGCCTGTTCTGAGTTATGCATGCATTGCTCGCAGAATGCGCCCAAAGCTTACAATTGTTAATCTTTAAGTGATGCAGGAGAGGATAGCCAGAGTTACCGCACTACTTAAGAACAGTGAGGACAGTGACACCAGTGTCCCTGACCCTCACTGAGTGTGTGTGGGGGGGGGAGTCAGGGTTCTGAACCCCTGCAAAGAGCAAGGCTGGAACTACAAACGAGGAGAGTGGTAAGAACAGAAAGTAGGGGGAGGAGGTAACTCGTCATGTGGTGAAGACTAGAGAGCCTGGATCTGGTTAAAGGCATGGGAGGTCAGCACAGTAACTTACTAATTAACTGACAACAAAAGACACAGACAAAGCAAGAAAGAATTAAAGGGGGAAACCCCAATGTATAATTTCCTGGTATATAAAATGAATAAAATGCGTGAGTTCCCAGAGGCAAAGGAGAGAGAGCATAGGGAAGGATAATGAGGTAGAAATATGCATTACAGGTTTTCTTTGTGTTAGTGACTTGAGGATGTTCGGAAGTTAGCCACTGTACCCCTTCCCTTTGTGGATGCTGCAGGATTTTGCCTGCTGGGCAGTACCGGAAGTTTCTGAAGTTTAGCTATATTGGCAAATATGCTTCAGGAATGCTTGGAGTGGGAGGAAGCGTGGCTTTGTTATTTTTAGTTGTCTAAAAAATGCCGAGTTTTGAACTGAGCTGGAAGGAGGAGCGTGCATTTGGGAGGATGCAACTGGAGGGGACTTTGCAGAGTTCTGGAGAGGAAGGGCGAGTTCCTTTGCCGGGACGGAAGGCTTGGCATTGCTGGTGGGACAGGGTGTAGCATTTCCCATCCACTACCCTAGAAGTCAGATCTGAATTTGTACTCATGGCAAACGGGAATGTTTGGTGTATGCAAAGTACAGTGCCCGCCTGAGGGCTGAGGGTCTGTCAGTGACATTTCCATCATCTTCCCCGCGATGATGATGAGGGAACCGGAGCCTCATTGGCCTTCAAATGAGGAGAGGTGCCCGTTTTCTTTGAGATTATACCCTTCCAATTTTGGGGTAAGAATCTTTTGTGAAGGAATGGGAATATTTTCATTTGGCAGCTTAATGGTCCATGAAATTGCTAAGTCTGAAAATCTGGTCCTGAGATGCCAAGTTCTGCCCTTGGGATTGAGTTAGTAGCAAACAACACATAGAGCTTGTGGGTGGGCTACTGGAGCCCTGGGCCTTCCAGGAATGCAGAGTCATCCGAAGTCCCAGGAGCTGTGAAGGAACTCATTTTGAAAGTACCCTGGGAACCAATGAGTATTTTTGAATTATAGCCCAAGAACGACAAGCAGAGGGCCAAGATGAAACATGGGGCCTGCGAGAGCAGACAGGGCGAATGGCCGAAATGTGACTCCAGCAGGCAGGCCTGGAGATGTAACTTGGCATTTGTTTCTTTGCCTGCAGACCTCTTTCTGGCGGAACAACATGCTTTTGCAATTTGGAGATGGTGATTCTAGGAATTGCTGTTGGAATCGAGACAAGTGAAATCAAGAATTGCTTAATAGTCGGCTTAGTGTGGGCCCCCGTGCTATCACGCCCTCCAGGATGAGCCCGAGATGGCTAGAGGAAGCTTAAGAATGGTTGGCCACTGGAATTGTTGGTTTTCACCTTTTTGTTGCTGGTGTTGGTGGTACTATTGGGGTGGGCTCAGGGGAAGAAGAAAGCTTCTAGGTTTGAAATAATAGTTTTACAGAGTAAGTAACGTGTTTCAGGTAACACTTTAGAAACCTGTGCTTAGTGGGCCTAGAAAGATTGCTCATTCAGTAGAGTACTTGCCTTTGCAAATGTGAGGACCTGAATTCAATTCCCAGCACCCATGTAAAAGCTAGGCCTTGTGTCAGTAATCCCAGCGCTGGAGAGAAGAGAGAGAGAGATCCTTGGGACTTGCTGTCCAGCCAGACTCACGAATTTTACCTTTCAGCTGCTTTCAGAGCCCACAGTTAGCTGGAATCTGCCTGTTGGTGGTACAGTTATCTCCTCTCAGGAGTAGCCCTCAAGTGCAGATGTCATCTGAATACAAATCTACTAGCAGTGTCCAGCTATGATTTCCAGACACTGGAAAATGAGTTTCTCTGTTAACTCTCTAGGAAGATTCCAGATAGATTCCTTCTGTATAAAACACATACAAAACTAGGCAGTGATGGTGTACATCTTTAATCCCAGCGCTCAGGAGGCAGGGGGATCTCTGTGAGTTCCAGGCCAGCCTTGTCTATAGAGCAAGTTCCAGAAAAGCCAGAGCTACACAGAGAATCTCTGTCTTGAGAAACCAAAAATAAAACAAAACACAGGGGAATCTGGTAGTTGGCACATGCAGGCGCTAGAAGGCTGAGTTGTCGGATGAGGATCAGGGCCTCCCAGCAGTCCCAAGGCTCGCCTGAGGTTTTGGCTCCCATGGCCTTGGCTTGACACCCTAGGAGAGATGGCGTGTTTCTCTGGGCATTCTGCATGTTCTTTGCTGCCGACTGTTCTTAACTTGGGGGCTTTGTTTAGTTTGTTCAGTAGACTTGTTCTAGGCAAGGGCCTGGCTACCTTCTACATTAAATAGTTTGCATTGCTGGACAGTACTGTATGTAGGTGGAAGTACTGTGTGTAGCTGGGCAGTACTGTGTATAGCTGGACAGTACCGTCTATAGGTGGAAGTACTATGTGTAGCTGGGCAGTACTGTGTGTAGCTGGACAGNCATGTTCTTTGCTGCCGACTGTTCTTAACTTGGGGGCTTTGTTTAGTTTGTTCAATAGACTTGTTCTAGGCAAGGGGCCAGGCTACCTTCTACATTAAATAGTTTGCATTGCTGGACAGTACCGTCTATAGGTGGAAGTACTGTGTGTAGCTGGGCAGTACTGTGTGTAGCTGGACAGTACCGTCTGTAGGCGGAAGTACTGTGTATAGCTGGACAGTACTGTCTGTAGGCGGAAGTACTGTGTATAGCTGGACAGTACCGTCTGTAGGCAGAAGTACTGTGTGTAGCTGGACAGTACCGTCTGTAGGCGGAAGTACTGTGTGTAGCTGGGCAGTACCGTCTGTAGGTGGAAGTACTGTGTGTAGCTGGACAGTACCGTCTGTAGGTGCAAAGGGAAGCCTGGCATGAGCCCAAGAATGGTGGGCTAAAGTGATATAATTTGTGGCTGTGACTGAGGCCTGATGAGAAGACTCAGTTACCGGGGCATAGATACCATGGGAAACACTCCTAAACTGGAGGGTCTTCCTGTGTTAGAACGGAACTTTGGATCCTTGCTAAGACACAAGTTTCATATATGTCTTTATAAGTCATTAGCAAAGAGAGACTATTGGTGACACCCAAAGACCTCAGCTTCAGGGACTCATTCCTTTGTGCAGCAAATGTTTATTGAGTACATAGTTGGTACCAGGCACTGTGCCCAGTCCAGGGAGATGGAGGAACGTGCCACAGTGTTGGTGGTGGCAGGGTGCTGTGGTGGAGGCCTGCGTGGGGTTTACAGGGGAGGTGAGAAAGGAAGGTGGCCCTCCTCTATAGAAGTGGGGTGCTGCCAGGGGCGAAGAGCTGTGGCAAATGACTTCTGTGGAAGTCCCCATTGCATAAGCCTTTTCCTGGCTCCTTCCCCACCCTCGGCTCCCTGGAGCTCTTGCAGCCCATCTCTGCCAACACTGGGATCCCTTTTGTGAGGGTAGAAATGTGGCCGGCCATTTATATCCCTGCGGATCCTGCTTGTGGCATGTGTGTGTGTATGGGGGGCACTTTTGCCCTGCAGGACTCATTTGACACTGCCTGGAGACATTTTGTCTTGGCTCTTGAGGTAGAATGATTAGCCTTTGCAGGTAGTGGTCAGGGATGCTGTCGGCCACTGTGCAGTCTATAGGGCATCCTTGCCCTGTGGAGAATATCGGGTCTTGGTGTTGAAAAATTAAACTCTTGGGGTCTTGGTATCACTCTGTCATGTGGTAGCCACGTGTGCACCATGAGAAGATTCTAGTTGTAGACCTTAGTTATGCGGCGCCTCGCCGTCCCCGCTGCAAACAGGAAAGCTAAAGTATTTGTCATGGTTCTGAGGACCTCAGGCGTTAACAGGGGTTCAGGGTTTAGACCACCACTTGGCAGGCACCAAGCCCTTAGCCATTGTTATTACTTTTGGTTTACCAAGGTTTGCTTTTTGACTCAAAGAGCTCACCTTTGGGGGATTCCTAGACCACCCCTCGGGTACTCTGGTATGAGAATTGGCTGTGTTTCTCGCAGTCCTAATTTGATTATCTTTCTCTGTTCCCACCCTTGATTCTAGGGCTCTCAGTAGCTTTGCCTTTCATCCCTTTTTCCCCCAGGGACCAGAATTTATGCCCTTGCCAAACCTTCCCCTAGAGGGCTGAGAGTGATATTTATGATTTTCCTTAGCTTTGTCTATTTCGGGAACGGTGAGAAAGCGGGAAGCGGGTCAGAGGAGCTGCTGCATTGCTTCCTGCCTGATTGTCACCGCTTCCTCCGCCGTGAGATTCAAAAGTGGGAGGCAGGTGGCAGTGCCTGCCTGTGACTCTTCCCTCTGCAACCACTAGCTCATCCCCCAAGCTAAGTGCCTACTACTTCCAAAATATCCAGTAATTGGGTCACAACGTTATCTGCCTGCCAGGAATCATTTCTGAAAATCAAAGGAAAGACACAGGCTTCCATCAGTGAGATTTGAAACATCTCTATGCTCTGTTTTACGGTTTATTCCAAAAATAGAAATAGAGGAAAGCCTCTTATCATCGCAGTGAGGTGGCTGTGTCTTTGTGGCCTAGAACCATGTCTTATTTTCACTTTGTAAAAGTATTCAGAGCCCTTTCTACAGGGAGATGAGCCTTTGTGGACTCCATTCAGTGGATCAAATTTACGGTTGAATGTTTGTAACAGGAGTTTCGGGTTTTGGATGCTGTCAACAGACTACAGAAAATGTAAAAACAAAACAAAAAAAAAACAAAAAACAACCCCAAACAATCCTAAGTGTCTTAGTTACTGTCCGATTGCTGTGAAGCGACACCATGACCAAGTCAGCTTATAAAAGAAAGCGTTTAATGGGGACTTGCTTACTGTTTGGAGGGTTAGTCTATTATCGTCATGGTGGGGAGCGTGACAGCAGGCAGACAAGGAACTGGAGCAGTAGTCAAGAACTTACATTTTATCTGCAGGATGGAAGCAGAGACAGAGACAGACACAGAGAGATAGAGAGACAGAGAGACGGAGAGAGACAGAGAGATGGAGAGAGACGGAGAGGCAGAAATGCAGAAACAGGCACTGGACCTGGTACAGGCTTTTAGAAACCTGAAAGTTTATCCCCAGTGCACACTTCCACCAACAAGGCCACACCCCCTCATTCTTCCCAAACAGTTCTACCAACTGAGGACCAAGTATTCAAATCCATGAGCCCTGAGGGACCGTTCTCATTGGCACCATCACACCAAGGCACTTTTCTAATTCCTTCCCCATGACACTTGTCTCCTCCTGAGAGCAATGACCTCTTAGCTTGCATCTCTGTTTGGCTTCCCAGAAGCCAGGTACAGATAGATCCCAATGGCCTGTGTTGAACCTGACTAGGAAGGCTACTCTGCCTGCTCAGAACTCTCATTTATAGAGGAAAGCTGACAGCTATGGCATTACCAGCAGAGAAGCTCTCTGCTTCTCAGACCACTGCCTGCATCTGGCTGGGTTTCGGGTGTACCAGGCAAGTCTCGGCTCAATCTGTTCCACAGTATTCCTGCCACCCTACCACTTGTCTCTAGCCCTGGTGGAGCCCTGATATTCCCCACAGCCTCCAGCTTCTTCCCACCACCGTCGCCTCTCTCTTTAGAGTTTGCAGCCATTCTCCAAGTCTCCTTCTTGTTTCTCCTCGGCTGTTTCTGACATCCTCTGCAGGTGAGGGCATGCCCATTCTGCCCCTCCAGGGACTCCTGCTGCCTGCAGGCTGAGAGTCCAGCTGCTTGGCATGGCACCCAACACCCTTGATGATCTGCTTTCCCTGTCATGCCCTGGGCTTGCATGCTGCTGTTTGCACAATGTGCCTTGCATTCTTTGGCATTGGACAGAGGACTTCTGCTGCTTGTATCCATCCCTAATGGATGGTTTTTCATCTGTCTGACATCAATCCTCCTACAGGAAGTCACTCACTCAGTACCCACCTCACCCTCAGGCTTGTGAAAGCACATCTTGCTGGCCCTAACCTCAGAGTTCCCTGTTCTGTGGTGTGACTTGTTTGAAGGCTGCGTTTGTCATGATTCTCAGGTAGCATCTGTGCTGTTGTACTGAGGACACACCTGGAAAGCCACTGGTGTGCTTGATCACCCAGGGAAGGGACCATTGGTTCTTCTCCTTGCTCCACGGGTGTGTGTGTGGGGGGAGGATTCTCACACCCTGAGTCTGTCACCCTTAGTCTTCATCCACACTTTTCTCTGGCTTTTGAATTAATCTGTGGGTACTTGTGGGATGGTCCTAAATTCCTTTATATTTGAGTTCCCAGTGTTGGAAAATCCTTGGGGATCAATATATATTGTTGAAGAATGGCCTTAAGAATGAAAAAAAGTTTCTGAAATTTCAGGATTTAATAAATATACCACAGAACACATTTTCTGCAATTCTGCATCTGTTGTTTCTTTTCTTCCTCTTCTTCCTCCTCCTTCTCTCCTCCCCCTCTTCCTCCTCCTGAGAATTTATAGGCAATATGCTCTGATGTTATGAGGTCAGTATGAGTCTATATAGAAGTCTTTTTTCTCTGTTGTTTGAAATTCTAGAATGGTTTGGAAAGAGAACCCATTATTGTTTCTAGAATATAGGGTTTTTTTTTTTTTGGTACTTCTTCAGTGTAACCAATGTAGAAATAAAATGTGTTCAAAAGAAATGCAGAGGACATTTAATTTAGCAAATAAAATAGCATAGAAATCACCGTTTTATTTACAGACAAAACCACTAGATCCTACTGAATTGAAATGAAGTCATATTTACCTGAGACCATGTAACCAGATAACTTCAGTCATCATTGCTGCAGGTGAGAGAGGAAGGGCTCCTAAAGGGTTTCATTCACTTCCTCGTGTTTCTATGAGCATATGTTTACTGAGCACATATTCTTTCCATAGCTGGCCCTTTGAGTGGAGATTTATGTCACCGTGCTCTCTTTGATACAGGAGAAATCAGGGTCACCTTTCAATGGTCATAGTTTCATTGATAAAAGAATTTAGAGGTGAACTCAAATAGAAGCACAAGGACAGTTTTATTAGAAGATAATAGAAAACCCCAGGGCAGGCAAGCTGTAAACTTCAGCTGCTGCCTGGAGAAGGGGAATGGGTAAGAGAAGGGAAGAAGCCACACTGTTTAAACTGCCAGTTAGGTCAGACACATTGTAGACAGTTTTCTTTGGGCTGCCAGCTCACAAAAAAGACAGAGACTTATTAATTATGGAAGCTTGACCTGTAGTTTAGACTTGTTTCTAACTAGCTCTTACAGCTTAAACTAACCCATTTATATTAATCTGTGTTGTGTCACATGGCATTTCGTCTCTTCCATTTTACACATCTTCGTTCCTCTCTGACACCTCTTCCGTCTCTCCCACACCTAGATTCATCTCCTCCTCCCCTTCTTCTCTGTCTCTCTTTTCTCCTCTCAGTCCTCGGAAGTCCCGCCTAATTTCTCCCTGCCTAGCTATTTATTGGCCATTCAGCTCTTTATTAAACCAATCAGAAGGCGCCTTGGCAAAGACAGTATACAAATATTCTGTAACACAACATGGTGGGGAGGGAGGCTTTAGAGAAGTAAGAAGCCCAAAGTGTTGGGGGAAAGCCCAAAGTGCTAAGAAAAGCATGGCCTTGAACTCTCAGAGATCTGCCTGCCTCTGCTTCCACCACCTCCTGGCACCATTCTGTTTTCTTGACTAGGAGTTTTTCTGCTTGCCCATCATGGTAGGAGATGCTGAGGGATCTTTCTCCTGACACCCCTCCCCCACCGAGCTGCATAGCCAAGGTTGGCTTGACTTTAACTATGTTAAACTCTTATCTCCAAACCTCAGCTTACTAAGTGCCAGGATCACAGGTAATCAGCTGCCATGTACTGGTTTTTGGATTTACTTTTAGTTGAGGTATGTTTAGTTTGATCTTTCTTGAAGTTAGAGTACAGGTGATCTAGGTCAGCCGTTTTGAAGAGATTTATTTTCTGATACCTTATGGTTCTTTTGCATAGCAAACTCAGAAGGGGACAGGGGGGTGAGCTGGCCAAAAATGTTCATTTGTCAGGGATCCCTGGGTGAGTCTTAAAGAGAACATATGCTAAGGTTCAGTCGTTAAGAGAGAGCTTGATGCCTGTAAGTGACAGTAGCTAGGAGACACAGGCAGGAGGATCAAGAGTTACAGGATAGCCTGGGTTACATGGGCTAACCCTAACATTTGGCTCAGCTATCAGGCGGGTGAAGAGGCTTCTATCCATACTGCCTTTTCCTCTGCTTAGAGTAATTTCCAGAAAGATGCAGTGGGATTTTGCGTAGAAAAGAATGAAAGGAACTGGAACTGGAGGGAACAACCAGAGAAACAGTCTAAGCAGAGCAGGGACGAGCAGGGCAGGGAGGAGTGGGACAGGGAGAAGCAGGGCAGGGAGGCTCCTTTAGTTCAGGACTTTGGATTTGGATGGGTTGTGCTCTTTGGTCCCAGTTGAGATAGATGTGTTTTCATATCATGTGCTCCTGAAGAGACAGGGAATCTGTCAGGGAGGGTTATGGTCCCGGAGACTGCTACTGTGGACAGGTCCCCGTGTCCCAAAGCTCTGAGGAAAATCCTGTTGCCTTCACATTTAACGTGGTCCACTGATTTGAGCAGAAAGAACATGAGCTATGGTGCCGTGAAACGGAACTGCTGCCGTGCAGGAGCGTAGCAATGGGGTCAGTGTCATTTCTAAAAATGACTCCTCCCCACAGGACGCGAGGTTGTTTCTACTAAAATAAATACAGGAAGTCCTGCATTCCATCCTCTTGTGTGTCATTGTCTCAGGTATCCAAGTCATCTCCTGCTGCGTCCAGTTTCAGTTCCCGTAAACCACCTCACTGTACCAGGCCTATGTCTTACTGGTTGTTTTTTTTTTTAAATAAGGTATGGCATTTCATTGAATTTTTGTCTTTTTCTCTCTTGGTTCTGAAGACATGGGAATTGCAAGAAAGTAACAACCACCACCAACAAAAATGAAAAGGCCTTAGAGCACATTGATTTGTGGCAGTGTTATTCCTCTAAGAAAGCGGGATTTCCATCCAGTGGGTTTGTGTTGTTTCCCTTTGGGAGAGATAAGAGGAGGATGGATGGCTGCATTTGGAGTTTATATAAATTTTTGCTTCACATTTGTTCTCGGATGAACATTTGGGAAGGCATTGCCTTCCTTCTGCAACACTAGCTATTAAACAATACCACGGTGTCTTGCCAAGAACAGTTTCCTGCCATCAGAGCACAACTTAAGGCAGCTCTAATGTGAAACAGGAGAGCAGGGTGGGTGCTGGTTTTCCTGAAATCACCTTTATTTTTCCTTCATGTTGACCTTGGGATTAATTTCAGAATGTTTGGCCTCTACCATTTTGAGAGATGCTTATGTTAAAGAATGTGATGTCCCCATGTGAATGCTTTAAGGTGATGTAATTGTTAACAATTTGTTGGCATAAAGCCAGTGACAGGAGAGAGTGGACAGACTGAAATAAGCTCCGTCTCTGGGAAGGAGGGTGGCCGATTTCTTTGCCTTTCTGTCTCTTCCTTCCCAAGCTCTTGCATCCTTTTGGCAGTGAGCAAAGGAGTAAAATTATTATCATATGCCCCTCCTTGTCTCATCTGAAGCGTATTTGCTCAGGCTAATTGGGAATCAAAGAGCTAACATCACGCTACGTGAAATAAAGCCACGTAGAAGCTGAGCTGGTGGTTGCCAGGGCTGCCGGAAGCTGGTGTTCTGGGAGAACAAGGTTCCATTTGGGGAGAAAACTTCAGAGAATGGATGCCGGTGACAGGTGTATAGGAGTATGAATGTACTTAATGTCGTGTAATTATACACTTAAAAATGGGTGAAACAGTAAAAATTCTGGGGAGGAATGCACTTGTCCTGGACTGAAGTGCCTGTGAGCCAGCTCAGATCTCAGGAGCATCTGGGCCTGATGCTCTGAGGGCTGGGGAGGGGACATATGGCTCTCCTTTGTCATTTGAGCTTGACACCAAGTTCATGTGTTGTCAGAAGCTCTCTTTTGTAGGCAACACATACTCACCCAGACTAGTCTGGGGTTCTGGACCGAATGTGATCTCATGGGGCACATTGTGGTTGTGTTTTAACCGAGATCCTTTGGAGAAGAATTAGTTTGCTCAATACGAACCTCCGTTGGATTGTCCTCAAAAACCATGACACTTTGCTATTTGTTCTGTTAAGTGTACCCTCAGAGCCTAGGCTGCCCACCTTTGGCCTATGTTCTGAGGAAGCGTTGGACTTTAGATGCAAGTGGATCAGGGTTTCAGCGGGAGCTGGAGGACCTGCTGGCAGGATAGCGAGGGACCATGCTGGAGGGCAGGTTTGCTGTGGCACCGTGAAATGCCCGCTCCAGAGCAGTGATCCACCCGGCCTGCACACTCAGCTCATATTCTGACTTTTCTGTTTCAAGACAGGGTTTCTTTGTGTAGCCCTGCCTGTCCTGGGATTTGCTCTGTAGACCAAGCTGGCCTCAAACTCAGAGATCCACCTGCCTTTGCCTCCCAAGTGCTGGGATTAAAGGCATGCAACACCACTGCCTGGCTTTTTTTTTTAATTGTTCAGATAGTCATCATTTGGGGCAGTTCTTCTGTTGAAGGAGGCCGCTTGTTGGTTCCTGGCTGTTCAGCCTTGAAATAATCACACAGAAACTGTATTATTTAAATCACTGCTTGGCCCATTAGCTCTACCTTCTTATTGGCTAACTCTTGCATCTTAATTTGAGCTATCTCCATTAATCTGTGCATCACCATGAGGTCATGGCCTACCAGCAAAGTTT
>LOEQ01005931.1:92066-102971 GCA_001685075.1 Bramus lutescens | reverse complement strand
ATTTGTGTGTTGTTATTTCGGGGTATAAGCTAGCCGTGCAGGAGCTGGGTTGGACGAAAAGCAGGCCCGCTCCCCCTATTCACTACATCCGCGGAGCTGAATGACTTGTTCCAGGGAGCCTAGACCACACAGGCTAACTTCATAGCACATGGTCATTGGATAGTGACAGCTCATGGTGCATTTGGCTTCCTCTGGTTGGGCACTGCACTTGCAGCAGAACTATTTTAGATAATAGGAGCCTGCTGGTGTAACTGTGAGTTGTTAGTGTTGTTTCCTCAAGGGCTCTCATTTTTCATGTTGTAAGAATGACGCTGGTTTTAGTACAGAGTCCAATAATATACTAGAGAGCAGAAAATGGTACTATGAAGCCGTCACCTGAAACCTCACCAGTTTGACAGGTGTCACATTCTACTATATAGAAGGCGAAGAACTGCCTTCTGTTACCTGTGATATTACTTTGTTTTATTACATCTCTATCTACTTCAGCAGCCAGATATCTAGTTGAAACTCATCTTTGACCTGGTTTCATTTACTTCCTGTGGTTATTTCAATGCAAATACTTGAAACAACCTGAACCGGACAAGTAAAATTCAAAATACCATGGTGACATTGTGATGCCTTTGTGTATGCAGAGACCCTTTGTCTTAGTGACGACACTGAGTCTTTCGCTTCTGTGTATGTCAGTATCTGTTTATATTTGAAATGATTCTCTAAGACACACAGTTCCACCTAGTGCAGGGCATCTGGGGTCCAGCAGCAATGGTTCTAGTCCCGACCCCAGCATTTCTTATATTACCTTAAACAGGTTTCTCAGGATTCTATGAAGACTTACTAAGATCGTGTCAGTGTGAAGACAGTAACAGTTATTAGTGATAATCATAATTATGATTGTCTGTTGTTGTTTTCTATTCTTTGCTCTTTGGGAGCCCCCCTCCCACCTCTCAAATAAATACATGGAGACTTATTCTTATTTATGGATGCCTGGTCTTAGCTTGGCTTGTTTCTAGCCAGCTTTCTTAACTTAAATTATCCCATCTGCCTTTTGCCTCTGGGTTTTTGTCTTTCTTTATGTTACTTTTTTCCATCTTATTCCATGACTGGATGTGCGGCTTGGTGGCTGACCCTTAGCATCCTCTCTGTTCCCCTTTTTGCTCCTCCCCCCTTCTCTCTTTTATTTATTCTCTCTGCCTGGCAGCTTCACCTATTTCTTTCTCCTGCCTAACTATTGGCTGTTCAGCTCTTTATTAGACCAGTCAGGTGTTTTTGGTGGGCAAAGTAACACAGCTTCACAGGTTTAAACAAATACAACGTAAAAGAACGCAACCCATCTTTACATCATTAAATAAATGTTCCATCATAAACAAACGTAGCTCATCTCCAACTAATATTGCACAACAGTTGTTTGTGTATGGTCCATACGAATTTATTTGAAAATGAAATAGAGATCTGAACTTTAGCAGTGCTGTTACCGGGGTTCTCCAGGATCACATAGAATATTTTGAGAATGGTGAAGTTGTGACATATGGTGGCCTGATGCTTCGGTACTTCTTAGATCTTGCTTGATGGATCTAAGGAGGGGCCTGTGGTTGCAAAGTGAGCATGCACACTCAACTTGCAAAGCTACTGCATACCAGACACGTGAATAACATACTAATTGTTATCCTACCTTGGAGAAAGTCTGGCAGAATTGTAGCTTCGGGCACTGGGTACGACGAAGCCTTTTAAGCTGGCCAAAAAGCAGTTACTATTTTTAGTTCAATTTCTGCCCTTTTTAAAAGAATGTAGTCTATGTGCCTTGCTGCTCCTGGATGGTTTTATGCATTTTAATTAATGTTATCTTACTGTATTTGTGGCCTGAGGCTGATTTAGTGAAAGATGTAATTTCAGAATGCTGATGAAATTAGATAGGCCTGCCTGGGAGGATTGCTGCTTGTGTTTATGGTTGTAAAATATTTTGGTTCCATCTATAATAGGACATTGCTGTGCTGTAAATACACAGTCCGTACGCTAAATGCGTTTGTCTTAGAATGTTATAGGTATTCCCAGGCCACTAAGACATTATTAATTCCAGTCTGGGGGTGGGGGCTGGCGATTTTTGTTGCTGCTGTCTCATCATAGTCCCGTCATGCGAAGACACATAAAAAGAGGAAACCAGTCCGCACACAAATTGTTACACCCCTCCCCCAGCTTTATTATTTCAGATTCACGATTGAGTTGCTGTGGGAGACGTAACCACTTAGCCGTCTGCTTTGTGGTCTGCATGAGAACCACAGGGCCTAGAAGCTCTAAACCACTTGTTAGCGCTGGATGCAGTTAAAGTGTTGGAGGAAAGTGAGAGAGACGGTTTTCTCGACAAAAAGAGACGCCAGGCATGCTTGTAACACCAGCACTCGGGGCCGAGGCAAGAAGAATACCACAAATTCCATGCTGGCTAGGGGCGACATAGGAAGACACAGTTTCAAACAGCTTATCACCTCCCTGACAAAATATGGAAAAAACTATGTTTTAGGTGTCTTGTTATACACACAGTCAATAAAGAGACAAAAGTGTTATTTGTGATGATCAAATGCAGAGAAATTTTCTCTTCAAGAGGAGTCAAAAATTAACATATGAGGCCACAAAGCACTGAATTGTAGTTATTATCATCATCATTATTATCTTTCCTGCCTTAAACGTTACATTTTTAATAATACCCCCTTCGTGGTAGAATCCAAACTTCTAATCCAATACATTATGGGGAAGCAATAGAGCGGATTATCAAGGGAGTAGCTGAGCAGGTTATGGTGCTGCAGTACTTGGGTTGCTGAGTCAGGAGGAGAGTCCAGCCCAGACCTAATAGCAAATTTCAGGCCGGCCTGGGCTGCATAGGGAGATCCTGTTTCAAGAAAACCCCAAGTCAACAACAACAACAACAAAAATGACAAATAGCACAACAAAACAAAGGAGGATCAAAAAATAAAAAGAAAAAAAAGAAAACAAATGATTTGTTGTTGTTAGTCTTGGTTTTTCGAGACAGGGTTTCTCTGTGTAGCCCTGACTGTCCTGGCACTTATTCTGTAGACCAGTCTGGCCTTGTACCCAGAGATCCGCCTGCCTCTGCCTCCAAAGTGCTAGGATTACTGACATGTGCCGCCACTACCACCCAGCTGAAAATAAGTGATTTTTAGGAACTTGACACACATTATTTTTTATTTTCTCAAGTCAGTAGATAAAAGCATGTTAGCGGCATCACACCTTCAGGCACTCTAATATTTTGCCTGGGACTCTGGTGATTATACAAGTTACATTCGTTGTGTCCAGGTCTGCTTCTTTCCTGAGGTGGATAATGCCTTGCCCCCTGTCCTGTTCCTTCCAGCACCCCCACCCTCCTTGCTTTACTCTTCCATATCGTATTTAGCTATAATGCAACACTCCCTGCTCCAGGTAAAGTTACAATCTAGCGGCATCAACACACCTGTGGGTTATTTGAACTTTTAATATTTGTTGAGAAAATGTAATGGCAAGAGCTGAAAATTGGTGAGCCACTAGTTGAGAATTGGCTTGTAATGTTTGTTTATTTATTATTTATAGGTTGAGGTTGAGTGCATATGCCTTCCAGGTCCCCTGTCTCTGATATTGGGTGTTTGAATTTTTAGTCTCCCCAGTACTGATAACTTCTGGCCAAAGTCTGTTATGCCTGTCTGTCTTCTCAGGCAGGGTTCCATGGCTTTCTCTGGAAGAGAACATTATCTAGGTCTCCTGAGGGTGTGAGTGAGAGCATTTAGGCTCCAAAGGATTAGTCATGGAGTCAGAAGGGAAGAAATGTGTGGCCTAAAGGGAAATCTGTCTGGTAGTCACGTGCGTATGAAAAGAGAGCAAGGAGAAACTGTCCATACTCAGCTCCGGGGTAACTTATTCCCCCAACTTTTCATTTTCCTCCTTCATGAATTTTAAAACCAAGAGTTAGAGTAAATTGACAAATTCACCCTGACCTCTCAATGTTGCAGTTTTCTAAGGTAAGGGCAAAGGTCCCAAGAGGTGTTGCTGAATGGTCCATGTGTTTAGATTTCCTCCTTTTAATGACTCTTTGAGTAGATTTTTGGGAAGCTCTCTCCACTGCTAGAGTTGAATCTGAGTGGCTATTAGCTTTTACTGTCAACCTGGCACAGCCTAGAGTCATCTGAGAAGGAAGTCTCAATTGAGGGGTTCTAGATAAGTTGCCCTGTGGGCATGTCTGTGGGTGTTGCTTTGGTTGTTAATCTATGGAGGGAGGCCCAGCCCACCATGGGTGGCACCGTCTCTAGGCCTCCTCTCCTGGATTGTATAAGAAAAGCTAGCTAAGTGAGCCAGCAAGCAGTGTTTCTCCATGGTTTCTGCTTGGGTTCCTACTTCAGTGCCTGTACTGACATCTCTCAGCGGTGGACTAGACTGTGTAAGCGGAAATCTCCTTTCTCCCCACAAGTTGCTGTTGGTCAGAGTGTTTTATCACAGCCATGGAGATGACTCTAGAGCAATGATGTTCAGGGAGACCTGTGTAGTTTCAGAGGAAGGTGTAGATGGTGTTTCCACACAGCTGTTGCTAGGCATGGAAGAAAAATAAGCATGGCCAGTGGAATTGGTTGGTGATGTTCTTGTGCGTTCGACGAGGGCACACCTATTCACTGAGAACTCGTCTGACCTGGTTACACATGAGATGAGAGGGCCTTTGGCTCTCAGTGGTCGGCTCTCCTCTTCCCAGTTCAGAGTGGGGAGAACACGGGAACAGAGTGCGCTAAGAACTTTTGGTCATTGAGGGAGCATTCCCATGAGGCTTCCTGCAGGAATGCTCAGGGAAGAGGCCTGGGCAGATCTGTTTGTCCCCTGGAGGTTAGAGGGAAAGGTTTGAGTAGGTCCCCCCTTAAAGACGGACGCAGGGACACACACCACCACCTAGACCCTCTAGCTACCGTGTGTAAAAGCCTTGATCCTGTGGCAGTGAGCTGGGATCCATTTGCAGCTATGCACTCATGGGGATTCCTCCCTCCAAAGACAAGGGATCCCCCAGTGTCCTTCCTTCCCAGAGATACTTTATTCACCCCCTCTTTGCCATAGCTGAGGTTGGTCTCTCAAATTCAGCATGGGAATTGTTGGGGTGAGCGAGAAAGAGGCCAAGGGTGCCATAAGTTGACATTGTGGAACACTTTTGTGTGCCTTCCCTGGGGCTTTAAAAGGGTGATGCTGTGAAGATGACTCCCTCCTGCTTTTGCGCACTTACAGAACCTTAGCCCTCTTAACTCTTTGTAGTTCTTTTCTTTACCATTCTATGACTTGTATGGTATTTAAAAAAAAGTTTCACCATGTAGTTCTGACTGACCTCAAACTCACAGAGATCTTCCTTTCCCTATATTCTTAATGCCGGGGCTAAAGGCGTGTGCCACCTTATAGGAAATTTCATCTTAATTTTTTTTTTTGTCTTCCTTGAGACAGGGCTTTATTCTGTAGCTCAGGCTGGCCTGACTTTACTATGCATGACCCAGAATGGCCTTGAAATCTTGGCAGTCCTCCTGCCTCAGTGAAGGCATAGCAGATGAAGGTGTAAGTCACAAACGATCCCACACCAGTTTGGAATTATGATTAATAGAATGGTTATTTATTTAAAGGGGAAAAAACTTACAGATCACCGTCCCAGACAACAGCCCTCTGCGCGATCAGGAAGGGAGCCTAGTAGCTGGCAGCAGAGCCAGAAGCCAGAGAGCAAGGGAGGGCAGAGGCTGCTTTTTTAAAAGAGAGAGACCACGCCCCAATGGGCTGGTATCTCAGCAGCTATTGGCTGAAGGAGCGGAAGGAGCTCCCGCAGCACCTCAGCCTCCCAAGTGCTGGATTACAGATGTGAGCCACCATGCCTGACTTAGAAATTTTAAATAAAGCCAGCTGTATTAAATATTCATGGACTCAGTTTTTACTTGTTTAAAGTCTTTGGAGATTTGTCTTCAGAGAATGTTAATATGGCAGTTATTTTGCTTTACATTTCTCGCAACGTTTAATTGATACTATATTTCATGAACATTATTTCAGGTTTATTGCTGTTGTGTTTGGAGCTGTGGTTTCATGCTGTAAACCAGAGACACAGGATCCTCAATCTGTTTCCATTTTTGATCGTGTGTACTCTGAGCCGAGCGGTAGGACTGTTAACATTTTAGTGGCTACGGTGGACAGGAGGGTGTTTTGGTAGGGTAGGTCCGGAGTTACAGTGTCTATGGATGCTGCTGTGTGAATTGGTTTCCTAATGATGGTATGCACATTGAGGCTGTGTTCCTTTTAAGTTAGTATGTAAATAGATGACCATACATGACACCCCCAGAAGGCTGCACCCCCAGAGGAAGAAAAAGGGTTTTCTCATCAATCACAGCCCTTAATACTTGTCTTATGAATGAAAATTGGGAAAGGAGGTAGGGGAGGGATCAGTTGTAGGTGGGTAGAAGGGAACAGTAAAAGCTAAAGAGTAGATGCTAACAAAGCAAGGCTGAGGAGGCCTTACTATTTTATTGGGTGTCAGAAGGTTCTGGAAGGAACCCCAGGCTAGGAATTAACACACTTGGTTCCTTGTCACTTCCCGAGAATGCAGAATGTGACTTTGGGTGACTCAGTGAACTTCAGGGCGCTGTTTTTGTGTCTGCCCTGCCTTTCCCCCAGGCGTATTTTGAAGCTCTGGAAGATGGGGAAGAAGCAAGCTGTGAAGGCTCTCACATGAGGTTTGTGTGAGCTGTGATGGAGGTTGAAGTGGCTGGCATGCTGGAAGCCCCTGTGCAATGGACTGCTCGCCCTCTGATAGTTGGTGATACTGGCAGGTGAAATACACTCACAGCTCCTGGCTGTCATCCTAATGGATAAGAAAGATAATAATCACCCTGTGTAGAATTGTAAGCCTTTCTAAGTACCTTGTGACTAACAAGGCCACGGGGCTTATTCTAGTCTGGGCAGGGGACAGAACTTGGCTATGGGCTTTGAAGTTCTTCCGGGGAAACTCGGATGTCCTAGGGAGTGACTTGATCTCAAGTCACTTTAGTGAGATTAATCTATCAGGATAGATGGATGGAGGATTGAGTCTGGGAAAAGAGAGAAATGATATTATTCTTATAGCTATATAAGAAGCTTAGACTTTTTAATGTTTTTAGATTGAGTATTCCTTATCTGAAATGCTAGGGCATAGAAGTGTTTCAGATTTTAAGTTTTTTTAGATTTTAGAATATTTATATAGGCTTTACTGTTTGAACACTCCTAATCTAAAATTCAAAATTCAAAAATACACTAGAATCCATATTTGTACATTTTAGGTTTTTTCCAGTGGGGGGGGTTCAACCTGTAATTGTTTAATTGTTCTTTGTTGATCTTTTTATGTCTTCTTTGGGTATTTTGGTACTTACATGGTTTTTATTTAAAATTTTAGTTAACATCCATTTAAGGTTGTGCATGAAGTTGCTTAATGTAAAATATTAGACAGTACTTCTCTGTGCAAGTTCTTTTGTGTTCTAGAGACTTTATACTCTCTGTGTCGTGCATGCTTTTGACTCAGAATCCCATGTGGGATCCAAACCCCATTATCTTTATTTTGTAGGTGAGGAAACAGAAACTTCCCAGGGTGTGTGGCTGGGACTTGGACCAAGACCTCATAGCCTTTGTGACTATTTTTTTGTTTGTTTGTCTTTTTACGGCGCCTTCAATTTTCCCTCCCAACACAAGGGACTTAACATTCTTTAAGCCAATACAAAGATGCTGTCGTCTTTAAATGGCCAATGGGAATCCTTTTGTCTGAGTATGCTTTCCTCTTCCTTTTCAATTTTTATTTAAAAAGCCAAGTTTTAAAAAGTTATACATTTTAATTAATTAATTAATTAATGAGATGGAGGGTGTCTCACCCACTGTGTAGAGCAGGCTGACTTGAACGTACATAGATCCACCTGCCCTCTACCTCCCAAGTGCTGTGATTAAAGGCGAGTTCTGCCATGCACGGCAAGAAAACCAGTCAAGCTTTTGTGGCGAAGGCTCCTGGTATTACTGGTGAGCTGTGTGGCTATGTCTTCTGGCTTCTGTAACTAGAGTAACGGCCAGGAGTGCCAGTCAGTGTTTGGCTGTGCTCACAGGGCAGCTCTACTGCTTGTGTCTCAGCCTTCTCCTACTGCCTGGAAGGTGTCCCTTGAGCATCCACTGGGAGTGTATCCTAGGGCAGGGGAGGCTTTTAGTGGGTGATGGCCTCCTGTGATGATGTGTGCCTGCATCGGCTCCTCAGCGGGAGGAGAGCTCCTTCCATGAGGCCCTGCTTCTAATTGTTGGCATGTGAGCATTTGGGGGGCCGTTACAGGGAAAGGAGGCACAGCTAGATCCCTCAAGATACCTTGAGCAGCCCAAAGAGCCTCTTAGAGTTTTAGGGAACCGACTCAGGCCAACGCAGGATTTGTGGCTGTGACACTGAAAAGAATCCCAGAACTAACTGGTTTATGAAGTAGATTGGAGATTCTATTAAAGATATTCCATAAGGATTAGGAGAAAAGCCCTCAGAGGAAAGCAAGAGTCACGTAGAGCATGGGTTTGGACCAGTCTGGTCTGGTCCAGTCTGGACTCGTTGAGACCGGTCTGGACTGGTCTGGTCTGGTCTGTACCGGCCTGGTCCAGTTGAGACCGGTCTGGACCGGTTGAGACGGGTCGGGACTGGTCTGGTCTGATTGAGACTGGTCTGGACTGTTCTAGTCCTGTCTGGACCAGTATGGTCTGGTTGAGACAGATCCTGACCGGTCTGGTCTGGACCGGTCCAGTTCGGTTTGGACCAGTCTGGTCCGGTTTGGTCTGGTCGAGACTGGTCTGTTTTGGGCGGGGCCAGTGTTTGTCATGTGTCTGTCATGCGTGCCATGCATGTGTCGTGCGTGTGTCATGTGCTAATCATGTGTTCACCGTGTGTCATGTGTTTGTCATGCATTTGTCATGTGTGTGTCATGTGTGTTATATGTGTCTTGCATTTGGCATGTGTTCTGTGTTTGTCATGTGTTTGGCATGTGTGTATAATGTATGTCATGCCTTTGTTATGTGTGTGCTATGTGCATGTCATGTGTGCCATGTGTTTTTGTGCGTGTGCCATGTGTCTGTCATGCGTGCCATGCCTGTCATGTGTTTGCTGTGTATGTCGTGTGCATGTCATGTGTGTGTGATGCGTGTCATTTATGCTTGTGTCATGCATTTGTCATGTGTGTCACGTGTTTGCCTTGTGTGTCATGTGTGTGCCATGTGTGTTATGCGTTTGTCATGTGTGTGTCATGTGTGCCATGTGTTTGTCTGGTCTGGTCGAGACCAGTCTGGACCAGTCTGGTCTGGTCGAGACTGGTCTGGTCCGGTCTGGACTGGTCCGGTCTAGTCTTGT
Organism: Bramus lutescens; assembly: GCA_001685075.1. Classification (NCBI taxonomy): domain Eukaryota; kingdom Metazoa; phylum Chordata; class Mammalia; order Rodentia; family Cricetidae; genus Bramus; species Bramus lutescens. The sequence goes on along the minus strand of LOEQ01005931.1, from coordinate 93,604 downwards.
CTGGACCAGTCAAAACAAGCCTGCTCCTGTCCCAGTTGATACTGCTCTGGTCTGGTAGAATCTGGTCAAGAGCAGTGTGCTCCGGTCCAGACTGGTTGGGCCCGCCTTGTCCAGAACCAGCACAGATAGCCACACCAGACAGAGCATCGCCCAGTGTCTGTACCATTTGTTCAAGCCTTCACAGCTGGTTACTGTGAGTGGTTGAGAGAGTAGGTGGGGTGGGGTAGGGCGGGGCAGGGATAAGAGAAGGAGGGTGTGTGTGTCTGTGTGTCTGTCTATTATTTCCATTCTATTACATAAGTGCATGTAATTGACAGGGAGAAGTTATATTGTTTTCTCTGTTCTTTTAGTTTTTGCCAATTCAAAATGTTGTAAGAAATGAGCCTCCATAGTTCCTGTCTCTCATCGCATTTCCCATTTGTTTGACTTATTTTTCTTAGGACTAAATTAAAAATTAAATCCTAAACCCTGAGCCAGTGTAGAAGTCTACAAAAAATCAATCAAAGCTAAACCCCAACTTTGGATCAATTTGGTTTATGGCTCAGGATTCCATTGGCTTTTATTTTTTTATTTGTGGCAATAGTAAGAGAGATGTTTCATGGTATTTCATCGGGGACATTTTATATATTACTTTTCGAGTCTGCTTTTGTTTTTTGACCTTTGGGTCCTGCCTGGAAAATGATGCTTTTTTTCTGTGGTGTTAGCCGAGTTCGTCCGCCGAGTACTCTGCTTTGATTTGTTTAATGCTGCTGCCTGCTAACACACGCATCCTCCGCAGCACAGGACTGTGGACAGAAGGTTACTGAGAAAGAGACATCAGCTTGCAGTTTCACAAAGAAAACAATTGTCTTTCTTTGGTTAGGATCTCTTTTTGGATTCCTTATGCTTCCTTGATTGGTACGACTCTCCCCATACATCATATTTTGTCTTTCATCGCCTAACCATTTATATCTCAGTGTGAGCCAGGGGGCCAGAATCTCTTGAATATTCTACATGGAATTTTGTATTTACAGTATGAACTCTTTTGTCTGGGTTGTTAGGACAAGCAGCTGATCTCTTATTCAAAGTGGGGAAATGTAAAGAATGTCGCATTTAGGAGAGGTGTCGCACATGGAGAGGTGGCTCAGCTGTTCCGAGCACCTGCTCTTGCTGAGAAGCTCTCATGACCATCTGTAACTCCAACTCCAGGGGTCTAATGCCCCCTTCTGGCCTCTGCAGACACTTCAAGTGTGTGGTGCACATGTATCCATGCAAACACACACACACACACAAATACATACTTTAAAAAAATCTTGCATTCATATCTGTTTTGCACAAGTAAGAGTTTTCCGTGTTGATTTTTACATAAACCACAACAATGAGAAAGTGAAGTCTGCTCACTTTCAGTTTGCGTTGTTTCAAAGTTCTATGAGAACACTACTACGCTAAGGCGTAGGCATGTAAGTTCCAGGCCAGGCTGGGCTAGGTAGCTGGTTTAAGGAACCTGCCTATAGATAGATAGATAGATAGATAGATAGATAGATAGATAGATAGATAGA
>LOEQ01005931.1:70530-88051 GCA_001685075.1 Bramus lutescens | reverse complement strand
TCTATCTATCTATCTATCTATCTATCTGCCCCACTCATTGCTCTTTTTCATGCTAGTCCTGCATAGGAATGGTGAGTAATCTCATGCCATAGATAGAATGTTATCCTGCCTCAGAAATTCCTTTGTCAAAATTAGTGTGGTGATCTCATTGAGAATGATCTCCCATAGGCTTATATGTTTGAAGACTTAGTTCCCGTTTGGATTGTTGGAACAGATTAGGGGTAAACCTAACCCTAACTGAGCTCAGGGCTCTCCAATCACTTCAATACCTTGGATGCACGAGAGACCAAGTTTGCAGACTTGTGTAAGAATAAAGGCTCTTTGCTTTTACATACAGGACTCAGTCTCCTTGTTGGTTTTGGGGGGACTCTGTGATCTGGGCATAACATTTGGGGGCTCGTCTGGGATCCCCCAAGCCCACCAGGACCCCTGCCTTGTAGAGCCTTCAGCCAGCCAGTGAGTTTTCTGTGTTTTGTGTGTTTAAGCTTCATTTGTGTCTTTATGTTTTGGATATCCTTCTGTAAATGGGTCCAGAATCTGTGAGAGCCTGTAGACAGTCGATGTGGATCTGCCANNNNAAAAAAAAAAATCACAGGTGGAGTACCTAGGGAGAAGTTCCCAAGGCCCTTCTGTATTTGGGTCCCAGGACCCTTCTGTATGAGAGTGGATCTTTCTAGTTTCTGTAGATAGACATGTGGAATGCTCCTGGTGACATCTCAGTTTCAGTTCTGCCGCCAGACACCAGGAGGATTCTATTGTTCTGTGTGCCATTTTGTTTTTGTCTTTTGTGCATCCTCTTTTCTGACTTATGAGACTGATGTAATGGGATGGACTTGAAGTACAACTTCTTTGACATTGATATTGGATTAATTACAGGACTTTAGAGATAGGGCCATAAGCATAGAGGTATATTTTTCTAAAAGGGATGAGACAAACAACCTCTACTCAACATCTACATTTCATTGAAAGGAGGCAGTCTTGGCCTGTAGTGCAGGGTCAATGTAGGCAGGTTTCCGAGTTGGTTTTGGGGGGAGGGACTCTGTGATCTGGGCACAACAATGTCATGTCTATGAGTTTTAACTGTCAACTTGAGGATCACCTGGGAAGAAAGTCACAATGAAGGACTGTCTAGATCATGTTGACCCTTAGACATGTCTGTGGGTAATTGTTTATATTAGCTGATCTGTAAGGACCTAGGATGAGAATGGGTGAGACCAGCCCCTGGGTTTGGATACTGAGAGAGAAAGGGCACTTGCTGAGCAGCTAGAATACATGCATTGAGTTCTCCTTGCTGTTGATAGTGAATGTGGCCAGCTGCTTCAAGGTTCCCACTGTTTTGAATTCCCTGCAGTGATGGACAGTAAGCTGGAATGGTCAGCTAAAGATTACTCTTTCTCCTATAAGTTGCCTTTTTTTTTTTTTNNNNTTGGTTGCTTTTGTTTTTGTTTTGGAGACATGATCTTACTCTATACTCTATAGCCCTGGATGGCCAGGAACTATGTCGACCAGGCTGGTCTCCAACTCAGAGATCTATCTGCCTCTGCCTCTCAATTACTGGGATTAAAGGTGTGTGCCACTATATGTGGCCCTAAGTTGATTTTTGTCAAAAAAAAAAAGAAACTAGGACATGTGTTTGTTGTTGTTGGTTTGTTTTTGTTTTTGTTTTTGTTTTTTTATCCGGTGAGTTTTATTAGGACTCAGTACAGGAATGTGGGTAAGGGGTGGTTCGCAGGAGCATGGCTATAGCACTGGAGGGCACCCCGCTTCCCCCACCCCAGTAAGCATTAGCTGCCTCTAGAGCTTCCTGCCAAACCCCTTATTGGGTTGCATCTGGTTTTGCCTCTTAGCTTTTATCTTGTTTTTTATCACTGCGTTTGTTCAGCAAGTTGAGAATTTACCACCGTGCCTTCCCTGCTTTCCAGGGAAATTGCCTCACGACAGGGCCTTTTCTTCCTTTTCTCAGAGCAGTCTGCTACCTTTGGAAGCAGCCACAGAGCAACAATGTTCCTAGTGTTCTAGGCTTGCAGAATGCCCTGTGTAGGGTGTATCGGGCACGAGATTCTTCACCATGGGTTGGGATCTGGCCTCTGAGCTTTGGTAGCTTGGAAAATTCAGTGTTTTTCTCAGCTAGCCTGTATAATGATCAGACCCTTGGGGGACAGGTTCTTGTTAATGTCAGTCCCAAGAGACTCGTGTAAACTAAAAAGCCAGATGGCCAATGCTGAGTGGAGACTGGAGCTGAAAAGGGGCGTGGAGGGGGCGTTCTAGAGGCGGAGCTGCAGAGGAAGTCCAGTGAGGCTGTGCCACGGTGCTTGGCTGCATCCTGATATGTACATCTCTGCAGACCCACTGATGGGATGGGAATGCTGGTGAGCCACTGTTAGCAGCCTTAGCACAGACTCATAGGGCTCAGCTATTTAGGTCTCCTTTTTACTGTCCCGTTTTATCATGTCTCTGTTTTAAAAACTTTAAACCTTTCATTTTGAAAGCATTTCAGGCCTCCAAAGAAATAGCAGCAATAGTAAGGAGAATTCTCCTATATTTCCCACCCAGATTTCCTAAATGTTAACTTCTTATTTAACACATACAGTTAACTAAAATCAGAAAATTAGCCGCAATGTAACCCTTATTGAAATGTTGGTAGTCATTGCACTATTAATGTTGTTGTTGTTTTTTTTTTTTTTGCTAGTCTAAGGTTGAGTCCAGGATTAACTGTTGAATTAATTATTAGTTAATACTCTTTATTACTATGTTAGTAATAATTGTTAGTTGTCCTCTTAGGCTCCTGTCATATGGAATAAGACCTCTGTTGTTCCTTTTGCCATGACCCTTCTGGAGTACTAGCTAATTACTTTGTGGAACATCAGCGTGAGGTTTCGGCAGTGACTTCGTAGACAGAATGAAGGTGATATTTTTATAGAAGGAGTGATGGGTTCTCACTTGTATAGTCCAGGCTGGTCTAGAACTTTAGCTCTTCATGCCTCAGCTGGAGATTACAGGCGTGTGTGTGTGTGTGTGTGAGAGAGAGAGAGAGAGAGAGAGAGAGAGAGAGAGAATACCTGCCTCTAGGATAGCTCCAAAGTGATGTTTCTTTTTAAAGACAGACCATTCTCTGATTTACTGTAATCGACTCCCTCTGTCTTCCCCATGGGTAGGGTACAGTTGATTAAAGAGATATTGTTGGCCTCTTAGACTGTGCCTGGGAGCACAGAGCTTAGGAGCAGGGAAGTGGGCATCGCTGCCATTGTAAGTGGTTCTGGTGGGTTCGTGCTTATAAATGTGTGCAGAGGCTCGAGATCACACAGCAGTAATAAAGCTGTTATCTGAGTGGTCTAGGATGTTAATTTTCTAAATACTCTTAAAAATGAGAAGAGCAATAGCAAACTTCTACATGGCAGGCAAACCCCAGAGAAACCCTGGATCCCTATCAGCAAACTGAATGGCTTTACCCATCCTATTACCTCACTATTGAGACCGATGCTGTCTTGTTGAGAGGTCTAGGAGCTTCTTGGCTTTGAACTGATTATTCAGAGTAGGCATTTCCCCCGTTATCTGCTCACCCATGCGTTATAAATAAAAATTTAACCTAGTATAACCTCTCTGTGTCTTAGATTAAGAAAGCAAAACTCTTTTTAAAGTTCCCCAGAAGTTCTTTCTGTGCCCCTCCCTTGCCCCATTTCTAGTTCTCATGTTTACTGCTTTCTTTAACCTGCGGTCTTGTTTTCTTTCTTCCTATTCTTTTTTGGAATTCACCTCGTTAATGTACTACAAAAAGCAATCTGCAAAACTTTAGTACAAGTAGAGGGGCAGCCAGAGGTTGCCAGAATTCAGCTTTTTGAGCCCGTGGGTGGCGGCATCTTGGAGAAAGCTTTCTTCTGGTCCCAGCTGCTGTTTTGAAAGAACTCGATTCCTTTCCCACCTCTAAGCTGTCATTTTTCTGGTTCTCCTTTTTTGGAAGCTCTGGTAGGTAAAGCTTTGAGAACAATTTAGAAAAAAATACAATTACTGCCCACCATGTGATAGTTGATCTAAGATAAACTCATTTGGCTACAAATTGGCAGTCCCTGAGTTGGTGGAACAATGTCCTATGCGCCTGGGCTCACCATGAGGGGAAGGAAACCCTTCAAGGTGGCCATTGAATTGAGGGCTGTGAAAAGCCTTTATCTGATTACCTGGCTTTGACTGGTTCTCCCTTCCAGCTTCCTGTGGCAATTCTTCCTCATTGGTTGGTCTTAGTTCTCTCCTGTACCAGACTTTGGCCAGGTCCTGAGTTCATGTCCTATACCAGATAGAATAGTTTTGGTTTTATATGATAGAAAAATCAGTTATATTAGATTTTAAACAACAAGGGGTACTGCTGGCTAGCCTAAAGAGGGGAGATGTGGCGGCTGGTGAGATGGTTCAGTGCGTAAGTGTTCTCATTGCACAGCCTATGATCTGAGTTCCACCTTTGGAAACCACATAGGCTTCCAAAAGTTGACCTCTGACCTCAACATATTCACTGTAGCATATGTGTACCTTTTTGAACAAGTATCCTCCCTCAAATAAATAAAAATGTCAATTATTTTCATTTTCGCATTTGTATGTGTATGTATGTTTGCATGTATGTGAACACATGTGTTGGGGGTGTGCACCTGGGTGTGCATGCATGTACGGGCCCAAGGTTATGTCATGACTCATCTTTGATAGTTCTTATTACTTATTACCTTATTACTTGAGGCAGGGTCTCTCAGTCAAATACGGAGCTTGAGGATGTGGCGAGGCCAGGATCCGCTCGAGGTAGGAATTACAGTTGTGCATTGTTGACTGCTCTCGTCAGCAGTGTGAACCTGGGAGAGCGGGGCCTAAAACCGAGGTTGACTGAAGTTTCATGCAGTAGCCAGCTTTGTTTAAACCACCAGGAAATTTATACTTTGAGGTTAAGAAGAATCATTCAAGTAAGGTGTTCACTCACAAGAACAAGCCACACATGCCAAAAACATGAATAACAACAGCCGGAGTAAACGCACTCCTCCGCTACACCTGGGAGGAGCACAGAAACATATTACAATTTTTTTAAAATGTTTTTGAGGAAACTGAGGTCATAGACTCTTGTTTTCTCGGAGTTTTCTCACAAGCACTCAGACAGAATTCCCCTTGCACGACTCCATTCTTATACTGTGTTCTGACACACACCATGCCTACCTTGTATTTATGTGAGTTCTGGGGGTCCTCATGCTTGTCTAGTGGGCACCTTAATCACTGAGACATATCCCCAGTTCCCGCTCTAGTTTAAAAAAAAATCAAAAGAACAGTCGAGGATTTGGGTTTAGGCTTGATCAGGGCTCACCTTTGACTTCTTGGCTTCTCAGCCCAGGAGGAGATGTTTTCCCAAGGCACTGAGTCATCTGAATAGGGTGGTGGCTCAGAGCTGCACTTCTCACAGTTGAGGAGGCAGAGGCAGGAGAATGGAATCCGAGGTCGGCCTGGAGTGTGTACAGAGACTCTGTCTCCAAGCAATAATAAAAAAGCAAAGCTGGTACAGGTCATCACTCATACAATGAAAAAGAATTACTAGCAAAAAAATAAAAAAAAGAAAGAAAAATAGGGAAAACAAGAAGGGCCGACACAGAGCACTACCACCCCTGTCTGGGATTTTAGTTTTCCTTGTTTCTGCTACCTATGGTCACCCATGGCCCTGAGCTATTAAATGGAAAATCTTAGAAACAAAAATTTTTATAAGCTTTAAATTATGTGCTGGTGTGAGTGGGGAAACGAAACTTTGTACAGCTTCATTCCGACCTCCTGGACTTGGAGTCACCCCTGTCTAGCGTTTTTGCCCTGTGTACACTGCCCCCTTGCCACGAGTCACCCCTGTCTAGCGTGTCTACCTTGCATACACTGCCCCCTTGCCACGAGTCATCCCTGCCCAACATGTGTGTACCCTGTGTATACTGCCCCCTTGCCGTGGGTCACCGTGCCCAGCATGTGTGTATCCTGTGTACACTGCCCTTTTGCTGTGGGTCACCACTGCCCAACATGTGTGTACCCTGTGTACACTGCCCTCTTGCTGTGGGTCACCCTGCCCAGCATGTGTGTACCCTGTGTATACTGCCCTCTTGCCATGGGTCACCCTGCCCAGCATTTCTACTCTGTATATACTACTTGCTCACTGAAAGTCAGCTCCATCTAACATGCCCATACTGTACGTGCTACCCACTGGCTATGAGTCATCCCTCTGCTAGTCCACATTACATATGCTACCCACTCCTTAGTCACTAAGCAGGCTTCATGGTTGCCACATTGACGGTTGCTATGGCAGAGCTTGTGTTCAGGTAGTCTTTACTTTACTTAATAATCATCCCAGCAATGTAGGAGGAATTACGTGCCAACAAAACACACACGAAGTGCTTGCTTTACGTTAAAAAGGGGAACTGTATTCTAATTATGCATATATAAGAAACAATTTAGTATAAAGAGTTATTAATAGGAATCATCACTATACCCATTGTTTCATACATCTACTAAAGGTCTTGGAATATGTCCCCCAAGAATAAGGAGACATTGTTGTATAAGCCCAGTATTTACAACTACTGAATTTAACAGATGTGAAATTATTCTGTCACACTCTTGTAAATGCTTCTGAACCTTACCTTGTTCCGGGCTGTTGGGAAACACTGCATCTCCTGGCAGTTTTTATTCCACGTGATTCTCAATGTGATTAATTGCTTCTAGTAATATCCAGAATGTTGTATAACTTCATTCCCACCTGGGGAAAGAGTTTTCCCAGTTATTCCAAAGTGTGCGTCATCTACCAGCTTGACCAAAGCTGCTTGCAGAAATGAAAAGGAATATCATTGTCTGGTTAGAGTGTCGTTGTGTCCTTGAAGTTCCACTAGGGGGTAAGTAGGATAAGTAGAGGGGATGGCTGGTGAGGCCGCCTGGAGTAAGCCTGGTAACTTCTATAGGATGCTCCTGACTTCTCTATACTGGGAAAGTTGACTCCTGGGCAAGGAGGTGGTGGCTACACAGCATTAGGTTGAAAAGACCGAACCAAGATTGGAAAGTTCTAACTTTCATCACCATTTTGGGCCACCAGGGAGAGTAGCAAGGTAGAATAGTTTAATCAGTCATGCCTCCATGTTGGAACATCCGTAAAAGATCCCTGAGAATGGGGTTGGGACAGCTTCTGGGAAGGCCCCAGAACTCTGAGGGTGCCCTCTGCCTTCCCCATTTGTCTGGCCCTGAGTTGCAGTCTTTATGTTACAAGGATAAGCATGTTTTCCTGAGTCCTTTGTCCTGTTGTAGTGAATTATGGAGCCTGGTTTGTCTTCCAGTCAGAAGTGTCAGTAACTAGGGAGGGGCTGGAACCTCGGGGTACCGATGTGTGGCCTCAACCCTTAAGCCCATGGCATCTGGTTTCCAGGTAGTTGGTTTCAGAGCAGGATCGAGTGGGGCATGTCTAGCGAAGTTGTAGAATAGCCCCTAGGCCAGCATAGCTCTTAGGACATCTTTGCACCCTAATGTTTAGTGGGGAACCGGGCGAATTGTTTGCCCCACATTATACAGCTGCCAACGGCAGGGTGAGGGGGATATTTACATTCTGGGTTGCAGACTGTCTCCTCTATGTGAATGTCCTATAGACACTTAAATAATCGAGGAAAAATAAAGGCAGAATAGGGAAGTGGTTTGTTACAACCATGGTGAGATGTTCTGTTAATGGGGCTGAAGAGAAAGTGAGCTTTTAAAATCTTGTATAAAATAAAAGTTAAAGAGGAAAGTAAAAACCCAGAGTTATTCCCAGAAGGTGGACATTCTGTTTGCTTTGATATGTAGGCAAGTACCTACCTTCGGTGACATCTGTGCGATAAGAGACCATTTGGTGATGTTCTTGGGTTTAGAGGAATCAGCTTCTAAAAGTACAGCCTTCGGCTGGTTCTTCAAACTTGGAAATTTTGTTTATAGATTTATTAAAGCTACTGTCTTGTCATCTTTAAAGTTCTGAGACTAAAACAGCCCTTTCAGTTCCTTCATTTAAGGGGGGAATGAAACCATTTCACTTTCTCGGGCAATCTGAACTCTGTAGGGCTTTCTTTTGTTTTGAGTTTTTCATGATAACTTATTCCAGAAAGTATCTGTAGGCACTTGGGTTTGTGCTGTCTGGTAGGAAGAGAAACAGTGATGGTCTCTTAATTAGATGAAAGGCAAGTCTAGAGAGTGGTGATCTCCTCTCTGTGAAAGGAGGCTTGTGTCCTACATCAGTTTCTTAGGAATCTGTGGTCCTGATGGTAATCTGCAGGCAACCCCACATAGCTCCTGAATACAAAAGCAGAGATGGCTGTGCGCACTGCTCACAGCCTACCCCACAAGACGAAGGACTGACTTTTCTTCACCACGGATCTCCTTCCTCCCACATTCCCACTTGGAAACACTTGAGTGTTTATGCCTGCTGTCGACTTAGTACAGAGTGATGGGAGTGTGGTCTCTGAAGTTTGGGGGAGTACTGCTCCTCTCAGATTTCCAGCTAGAAAACTTTCCATTAAAGTGGAAGCATGCTTTTCTTAAACTCCCACATCCAAAGTGTGCAAGGGCTCAGGGAAATCCTCACCTCCCAACACTGTTGCATTGGGGTGAACTTCACACAAGGGAACTCTGGAGATGTGGTCAAACCGTAAATCAGCGCTCTGGCAATTACTGATCTTTTCTTAAAAAAATCATTTCTTTGTCCACATAGCTAAAAACCAGGTCAGTGACTTCCTCCTCTTGCCCCCTGGCTTCAGGTACTCAGCTGACACTGTGTCAGGTCCTTCTCTCTTTGGCCCCTCCCGTTGGCTTGGCTCAGGGGCCAGACAGGTAATTGTGATCCAAACCGCGTCCTTTCCACCTGCTGCTGAGATTGTCATGCAGACTGAGCGTTGCTCAGGTGTGGGACGGTTCCAGATCCCTCAGTGGATATTCAGTCTTTCCTGGGCATGCCCTTTTCATGCACAATCTTTTGCCTAACAGCATTGCTGTCAATTTTAAATATGCTAGAAGCATTCTGTCCTTAGCATCGTGTGAGCGATCCTTTATGCTGTTACACTTGTGGGCCCAAATCATCATTTTCAAGGTCTAGCTTAGGTCCCTCCTCATCCAGAAAATTCTTTGAGGACCTTCTCAGATAGTTCTCATCTCTTGTACCAGAATTGTTGTTCTCCTTGGATCATGCCTTATTTACCTTGGGACACAAACCTGGCTCTTAGTTCAGTGGGTAGTCACTGAATTAAATCAACACTTAAGTGGAACTTAGGATTTATTCTTTTGGGGAGCGTCTGTGTCTGTGTGTGGAGCGAGAGACAGAGCTCAAGGTACTTCCTTGGTGCCACACAGGGTGAGAACACCCAGGGCTCAGCAGTATATCCAGACTGGGAAAAAGCCTGCAGGGCCGTTGACCCCGATTCTAGTGAATATGTGGTTAGAAGGAAAAGGAGAGTTAGGGAAATGAACACGGGACCTAGAGATTACAAAAGGTGTAAGAAGTTCACAAACCTCGGGGAAATAAAAGCACAGTAAGAGACGAAGAAGCGTCAGCACTGATCAGAGGTTATCACTCATTTTTGCAAGTGTGATGCTGCACAGGATCCCATTGAAACAGTTAGGAGACTGCCTGTGTGCTCAAGGCCTGGTATCCCCGTTGTGGTACTGGGTTGGGATGCATGGTTTAAGAAATGAGCCTAGTATGGGCATGTCTTTAGGTCATGGGGGATTAAGACCCAATGTTCTTCTTGCTGCGCTATTTTGGTTCTTGGCCACAAGGTGAGCAGTTTTACCCACCTTGTGCTTCTGATGCAAAGTGCTGCCCAGAAATAGGCCTGGTAATGAGGTCACAGTGCCTGGTGCCTCCTCAGCTGGAATCTCCAAAATTGTCAGTCAAAATAAACATTTTATTTTTCTCTCTCCTTCTCTTCCTCCTTTTCATTCATTCATTCGTCTCTCATTTATTTATTTATGGCATAGCTTTCTTATGTAGTTCTGGCCTCCCTAAGAGTTTCGATTTAGCAGAGGCTCCCGTTGATCTCCTAAGCCTGTTCTTGCCCCCTGAGTACTGGTGAGTGTATGCAGGCAGTTTAAATAGATTTTGCCGCCAGTTGATAGTTGTTGAAGTTGGAATATGTGTGTGATTGCTATTTTTGCCCATTTAGATGGCTTCTTTTTTAAATGAATGGATGTTTTAAAACTTTTTATTCTTATTTTATGTGCATTAGTGTTTTGCTTGCGTGTGTGTCTACAAAAGTGTCAGATTCCCTGGAACTGGAGTTACATATAGTTGTGAGCTGCCATGTGGGTGCTGGGTATTAAACTGGGGTACTCTGGAAAAGCAACCAGTGCTCTTAGCCATAGAGCCATCTCCTAATCACAATCAAGTGGGGATATCCGTGAAGGTCTTGATGTCATTCAAGTTGTGTGTTGTCAGGTTTTAATTTTGAGCCTGGTGCCCCTTGTACAGGAGAGTAGAGCCTTCAGTGATCAAAACTGTCGGTTTGAGTTGATAGAATTTCAAGCAGAGCAAAGAAACATTCCATCGCTGTTTGGCTGGGTCATCTTAACCCTTAGTTGATGCTTCTCATGCATTAAGTGACAGAGGTTGTGTCTAGGAGGGCAAGTTCAAGCCCCTAAGCACAGATGCACCACTGGACAACCCCCTCCGTGTAGTAACAGCTGCCTTGGCTCTATGAGTCTTGTTAGTAGCTTGGGTTTCCAGGTCTTGGAAAACTTATTGAAGGCTCAGTGCACCCATCACCTTTAATTTCTCCCCTCAATCTCCTCTGTCCCTCTGTCCCTTCTTCCCTCCTTCCTCCCCTTCCTCCAGGATAGGGCCGTAATGGAAATTGCTGTCCTCTGATAAGAGAAGAGGACCAGGGCAACAGAGAAGCGATTGGCAGCAGAACGTAGCCATCCGCCCCACCCTTCTCTTGAGTCGCTGGAGGGCTTGTCTGGCCAGGGCACTGTGAGTGGAGCTCTGCCTGGAACCCTGCTCTCCTGACTACAGGCACTTTCTGCTGCCAGATCCAGCTTCTGGAGTCTTACTTTGGCATCCTGCTTGCTGGCGTGAGTGTGCTCCGTGGAGAGACATGCTCTGGTTTATCAGCCATGGGCAGAGTCAACCCTCCATTAAGGAAAGCCTGCGATGCCCTTGCAGGGGGAGGAAATGGGAGCATGCTTGGTGTTCCTCAGCACTCTGACTAATCCCTTAACCAGCAGCTGCTGTCATTTCCTCTCCAAGGCCTGGTGAGCTTCTTGGCCAGGCTGGCAGCACCTGTGAGGCCCTCCCTGCCATTCCTCATAGCAGCCTGTCACCCTGCCATTGTATCCCTGCACTGCTACCTGCTGGCCTTGATTTCACCCTGGGAGCTTCCTGGTAGCGTTTCCCCACCCAGAGCAGCATCCTGTGGTTGCTTTTACCATGGTCCACACTTAAGCCAATTGCTCTCTCCTTTAATGTGCTGTCTTGATTCCATTTTCTTTGCTTGCTTCTGTTTATTTTCTATTCATTAAGCTGGAAATCAATTTACAGGCTTCTCTTATTTATTCCAGACTTGGAACTCCAGTTGAAGAATCTCTACATCCCCCTTGCTTCTTTTGTGACTCAGAGGCATTTTACAGCTCAGGAAATTTCCTAATAAGGGGAAGTCCTCTCTCTCCCCGACTTGATAGGTTAAGTGGTGATTGTTAGACCCAGGTAGGATGTGTGAACGGGTACACTGAATCCTAGGTTTTTACTTCCAATCATAAGCACTGGGAAAGTTATTTTTATCTTCTCCCACTTCAGTTTTTTTGAATTAAAAAAAGCGGAAATGTTAGTATTGGTTTCTTGGGGCCTTTGAGATGATGTGTTTGACACCGATTTAGTTTAGGAAAGCTTGGTTACTGTTGCTTACACTGTGTATTGTGATCGTCGAACTTCACAGTAAGGAAGCATTTTCAACGTCGATTATTTTTACTTGAACATTTTTGTGAATTCTCAATTCCTTACCCTTTCTTCTTTTCATTTATGGGAGTGTGGAGGAGGCTGGGGTGGGTGGCAATGATCTAAGGCCCGCATCTCATCTGTCTTGTACATATTCACTGTTAAGGCTTGGTAGCTTGGAGACTGGCCCTAAGATTCCGTCTTGGAGAAGGTAAGGAAGGGGAGCAGCAGGCTCCCTCCTGTTTCTTTAAACTCTGTCACTGCTTCAGCACTGACAGGGGGCGGCCTGGGAGGTGTGCCCTAATTCCTCCACTCACCTCCATTGCCCTCCGTGAGGAGCCATGCCCAGGGCTCTTGACCCTGTGTCACGGACCACGGCAGACCCACCTGGGATGGAATCCGCTCTGTGGGGGAGTCTCTCCCCCTTTGTACATATAGAAACTATGGGAGGAAGTGGCTGTGGGAGGGGACAACCGTGGGGAGCAGGGAAGACACACAAAGGACCCGGCACACCATGGATGCCCAATCTCGGTCCTTTCTTGCACACATACAGTTCTGGGTTGTGTTGTGGGAAGCTGATGTAAAAAGAATTTTAGACAACAGCTAACAGGTTGTAAAAGGCGTCTTTGTGGACATTGGGTACCCTTTCGACCACTCTCTCTTCTCTCCTGTGAAAGCTTATCTTGAAGAGTTCCGACTTGCTTGATTGTAGGTTTTTTTCCCTTTAAACCTCCATTTGGTCGTTAGAGTGACATTACTTTATGAAAATACATATTCTGGACTCCAGACCATACAGTTGTCTGTACCACTGGGAGAAGCTTCCCAGATGTACCAATGCCACTGTAGCTCAGAGCTGCTGTCTTCAACAAACCACAGTGACTGCTTAGTGTGTCTGCAGCGCAATACTGTGGACGGAACTTCAACGTGGGTTGCTGTGGTGGTGGGTTGAATGAGAATGGCCTCCATAGGCTGGTATGTTTCAATGCTTGGTCCCTGTTGGAACTGCTTTAGGAGGATGAGGAGGTATGGCCCTGTTGGAGGAGGTGTGTCACAGGGGCAGGCCTCTGAGATTTCATCTGTTTATGGGGTGAGGTCTCCATTTCTGTGTTGAGTTGTTTTGGAGCATTCTTAGTCACAACTCTCAGAATAGTTTATTAGGGCAAAGTTTATGAACGTTATTTTGGGAATGCCCCCTTTCTATGTGCTTGAATACCAACACCATACCTGCCTCTGGCAGGTTTGTTCAGGCATATTGTCTGGTGGACTGTCTTGCTCTTTTTTCTGTTTCAGCTTAGAAGAAGAGTAGGTAGAAATTGAACAAAACTGTCTTTCTTTAAAAAAAAATACCATTTGGATCAGATTTGTTCATCAAGCAGCCTTTAGACTATGCCCTAGTATGGTTTCTATTGCCGTGAAGAGACGTCATGACCATGGCAACTCTTATAAAGGAGAACATTTATTTCATTGGGGCTGGCTTGCAGTTCAGAGGCATGGTCCATTATCATCATGGTGGGACATGGCAGTGTGCAGGCAGATGTGCTGCTGGAGGGTTAGCTGAAAGAAAGCTCTTCGTCTTGTGCAGGCAGCTGGAAGTGAACTGTCTCACAGGACATGGCTTGAGCTTATATGATAGCTCAAAGCCTGCCTCCACAGTGGTATACTTCCTCCCGTTGGGAGCCGTTTTCTTCAAACCACCGTGACTGGCAGCTCTTCCCTCATTTGCTCACCCACCCTGAACCAGGGTTTGAGAGTTACTGAACCAATTACCTGACGGCACCAGCGTTCTTATAAACTAACAGAGTATTCTGTTTTTCTCTTTGGGCCAGAAAGTAATTGCGTTCTCCTGCTCTTGAGGTAGCTATGATTAAAACTAAATAAATTTCCAAATCAGATCTTAACCTTAGGTTTTAGAATTTG
The DNA here is from genome assembly GCA_001685075.1 of Bramus lutescens. Lineage (NCBI taxonomy): Eukaryota > Metazoa > Chordata > Mammalia > Rodentia > Cricetidae > Bramus > Bramus lutescens. The sequence continues at coordinate 74,208 of LOEQ01005931.1, read as the reverse complement.
AGAAACTTTCATTAAAAATTTATTTAAATATAAGTCAGTTTTATATATGAGGGTTATTTTTGATTTATTATTGCCAAAATATCAAATTATACTTGATTAGTTTTTTTGTTGTTGTTTTTTTGTTAGTGTATGAGTGTGAGTATGTGTAAGCAGGCACACATATTATGACTCATGTGTGGACATCAGAGGATGCCTTTGTGGAATTGGTTCTCTCCTTCTTGTATGTGGATTACATACAGGGTTTGGGTTCAGTCACCAAGGCAAAATGTCTTTACCCCTGGAGCCATCTCATTTGCAGTAGTCCCCTCACCCCCAGTTTATGTGCATGTGTGCACATGTGGTGACCAAAGGGAACTTTGGGTGTTATCCTGAGGTATCCTGTCTACCTCGTTTAAAACAGGGTCTTTAATTGGTGTGGGGCTCACCAATTAAGTTAGGCTGGCTGGCCAGAGAACCCTAGAGATCTATCTATGTCTGCCTTCCCTACACTGGGATTACACATGGAAACCACCGTGCTTACCACTTTTACATGGATTCTGGGCATCAAACTTGGGTCTTCATGATTGCAAAGTATACCTGACCCACTCAGCTCCCTCCCTGTCCCTTGATGAATTTTTAAAAAATAAATCTTAGCCAACACAAAAACCATTCATTGTAAATCCTATTCAGCATTAGCTTGGGTGTCAGGGTACCTGCCATCATCTTCAAAGCAACCGACAGCCAAGTGCCCTTCTCTCTGCAGCAAGGGAGGCATGCGAGTGCAGTGACCTTTTTCTCTGTGGTTAGGCGGACCAGCGAGAAGAGAAGCATAAGGTATGAGCCTACTGGCAAGTATGTTGCAAAAAGTTGCATCTTGGCAGCAGGCCTTTAAAATGAACCCTTTGGAGGCAGAAGGGACTGCAGACTGTAAAGAATAAGAAGAGTTAAAAAATGGTTACAAGCTCCTTGTACTCATTGAGGAAAAAAAGCAATGCTCCATTCCTCTCCATTCCCGGTTATTGAAACCCCATCAGGAAATGGGCTTCCTTGGGCCCAGGACTACTGTTTGTTTGACACGTATCTGGTGCTGTTTCCAGGTACGTTTGTCTTAATTAATGTAGTCAAAGTGGGGGTGTGTGTGGCAGGAACAGGGCTAAGCTGTCTTTCCCGTCATCTTTTATATTAGAAACGGCTTCTGTTAGAGGAAAGAGAGGACAAGCTGCCTCCAAATGCTGATATACGATTCATGGAGCTGGAGATTGCGGTGCAAGGGGATGGAGCTCAGCAAACGATTGCTTGCTTGTGCCTTTCTCATTTGCTTCTCTGTTCGTTTATGGAGAGTATGGCGAATGTATCAAAGGTGGCCAAGTCTATAAAGACCAATGTTCCTTAAACCTCAGTAATTCATACATCTCTTTAAAGGGGAAAAAAATCTCATAAATCCTCAGTAACAAATAATTTTGTTACGATGTACCTTAAATATTCCCGAACATAAAACTAAGTATATAAACTTCATGCTTCTAGCTCGTCTATAACTATAAACCAATGAAAAATTTATAGAATAAATTCAAACAAGAGTGCAAACCAATAAAATTCAAATTAACATTAATTTATCATGACAGATAATTTTGTTTGACTAAAATTAAACATGATTGCTTTTCTGATAGTCAAGGTGCCAGACCTGAGCTCCTGGGAAGCTAAGCCGTCCTTCTGTCCTCCGTAGGCCAAGCTACCTTTGTGTCAGGCACCTTCACTGAGCAGGATTTGTGGTTTAGACTTTAGTTCTGCCTCTATTTTTATTTGGCCTTGATAATAAAAATCATCATAGGTAATTTTAGTAAATCAGAACATATATACAAACCCATTTTTGACCACATAAGTTTGAGGTTGATCCTTGGTACCGCAAACAACAACACCACCTTAAAGAAATTATTGTTGTTTCTTTGTGCTGTCAGAATTGTTATTCAAAAACAAAGGAGGGGGTGGGGTATAAACTTTTTGAAAAACAGTCAACCCAATTTTGATTATCACTTGTCTTTACTAAGAAAGTTCTTAAAGGGCTATGTCTAGTTAGGGTTCAATTTCTGTGAAGAGGCACCATGACCAGGGCAACTCTTATAAAGGAAAACATTTAATTGGGGCTGTCTTATAGTTTCAGAGGTTTAGTCCATTATCATCATGACAGGACATGACAGTGTGCAGGCAGACACGGTGTTGGAGAAGGAGCTGGGAAGGTTGGCATGAAGTGCGAGGAGGTGTGGATCTCAGTGACTCTTCCTGTTGGTATGAAAAACTACCTAGTGAAAATAACTCAAGGGAGAAAGGCCTCATTTTGCCTCTCAGTTGGGGTGACCGTCAGTACTAAACGACACAGGGTAGAATGAGCTGCTTGAACGTTTTCCTGCTCTAGTGGCCAGGTGGGAAGGAACCCATGGCAGAACACGTGGAGAGGTGGCCGAGAGCCAGAAGGAGGACAGGCAGCTTGAGCACAGGCTGGGGTGGGTGGTCAGGTGCTGCAGAGATGGATAAAGTAAGACAGTTGAATCTTGGAAAGAAACACCAGCTTGTGCTCGTTGTGGGGGGAAGCACTGATATCGCAAACCCCCAATAAGCGTTTATGCTGAGGTACCCGGGAGGTCTTCATAGAGGAATTACGTTCAGGCTGGGCTTTGAGGAATGATGAATGATTTTCTGGCATTTTAGCCTCCACCTCCGCGACCCAGACCCTCAGGGCGGTAGGTAGACACTCTACCGCTGAGCCACATCTCTGTGCTTTAGTTGGAAGATAATGAAAAGAACTACAGAACTGACTAAATACATTAGCGCGCTGTAGGTAGACGGTAGACTCCATTTTTTATAGAGGTAGGATCTGATTTAATGGAGAATCTTCATTTCTTTTTACCATCTTACACTAGAATTGTTGTAAGTCAGCGACGAGTAATCATGGGGCATCGTTAGCCTGGAGTAGAAAAGCTACCTTTAGCCCCCTCAGAGTTTTCAGTCGGAGCAGCAAGAAAACGTGGGTGACAGCCAGACTGCTTGGAAACCCCGGGCCCTTGCTGTAAAAGCCTTGTATCAGTCAAGTCATCTCACGCCCAGAGCCTCAAATTTGCTTGTTCGAAAATAGGTATTGTAATGGTTCCTACTACAGGGTGTGTGTGGATAATGAATGAGAAGCCAAACATCTGTTGTTACTGAAAGAGCCTTTCAATACCTTTCCTCCCTCAGCCGCTAGAGGCACTGAACCAGTGGCACCCACAGTTGTATGCATTATTTGGTTATGTGTGCTAAGCGAGGAATACAGACTCCTAGACTCTGCCCTTGGCCTGCTGTGCCAGACTGGCTTTATGGTCTTGGGAATCCTGGCTCTTGACTTGAATAGCATTTGGTCACTTTTTTCACCCCCCACTTTTTTCAATGTTGGGGGATCAGTTAGATCCAGGGTATTGAAATGCTAGGCCAGTGATCTTATGCTGGCTGCTTCCCTGTCCTATATTTTGGTCGCTTTTAGTTGGATGTTTGTTTTCTTCCTTACTGTGCCTGTTGACACTGGTTCTCAGTATGTTTCAGGTGTGTGGGTTTGTGGAGTATTCGCCTTAAATCATAACATGTAGGTGGGCATTCCACATCTTTCTCTTTCTCCTTCACTAGCTTTTTCCTTACAACACATATTGAGTTTTTGGACAACATGGATGGCTA
>LOEQ01005931.1:55644-70457 GCA_001685075.1 Bramus lutescens | reverse complement strand
AAGTAAAACAGATTTTTAAAAATAGAAAGTTTGCTAAGACAGCCATTTGGCATGTTAAAAATTGAACTTGAGTTTAGTTCCTAAAATAAATAATTCAATTTATATTTTTTTTACTCTTAAAATAATATAGGCAGGAAATGCTTCTAAAATAACTGATGTGCTCCTTGTTATAACTAGGGCTGTTATTGGACAGATTCCAGCATGCTTTCTTTTTCCTTGGGGGTGAGGAGGGAGTGTGGAGGATTGTTGTACTCCATGCCAAAACAACACACACACACACACACACACACACTGTAGTCTCTCTAATTTGTCTATCATATTGGCAGCTATTTGGTATGTTATAAAATGAAACTGAAAACAAGAGCTAAAGTGTGTACTTCAGTCAGTCAGACCAAGTAGAACATTTCTGTTAATACTTTTGTTTGTGGATTTTGCTTAATAAGCAAATAACTAGCAACAATACAAACAAAAAACCATATATGACTGAAGCAGCATGAATGGGTCCATGTGTTGTGGAATATTACTTTAAATGGGCAAAGATGTGTTAATTTGTTTATGCTGCATTTTTAAAAGCTATGTAAAGATGTGTTGATTTCGTTAATGTTGCATTTGTTAAATGATTTAAAGATGTGTTGCATTTGTTTAACAATATAAAGATGTAGTGCTTTGCCTGCCTAAGACACCTGATTGGTCTAATAAAAAGTCGACCAACCAATAGCTAGTCAGTAGAGGGATTGGCAGGGCTGATGGACAAAGAGAATAAGTAGGAGAAGGAATATAGCATGAGAATGAGAGGAAAGAAGAAAATGAGGGAGGAAGAAAGAGGGATGCCTAGGGTCAGCCACCCTGTCAATTGCCAGCCAGTCAGACATGGAGTAGGACATACAGAATGAAAGAAAGGTAGAAAGGCCTGAGGCAAAAGGTAGATGAAGAGAAACAGGTTAATTTAAGTTATAAGAGCTAGTGGGACAAGCATAAGATAAGGTTGAGCATTCATAATTAATAAATCACTGTGTCATGATTTGGGAGCTGGTTGGTGGCCAAAAGAAAGCCTGATAGACCTATATGTTTAGAATATGTATTTTACAGCGGATATGGATGAGAAATGACTGCAAAATTGACTGTGTTGGATGGAAGCTATGTGCACTGTCAAATCCCTAGCATCTACAGTGGTACTTGGTGTATAGTGATTACTAAATTAATAAATTTCCAATCATTAAACAACCAAACTTAATGACTGCATCTGTCACCTTTTCACTAGTGAACGTTGTCAGGGACTTGTAAATCTGACAAGACCTGATGTTTGGTGGCTGATTGGAGACTGCCTGCAGCCACCACGGCTCCTGGGTCTCCTCATGTGATCACTGCCTCCTTCCCTTGTAATTCGTTTGTTCTTTAGATTTCATTCATGCACAGAGTGCATTCTGCTTGCTTTCTCCCTACTGTCTCTCGTTTCCCACTCACCCACGTCAGTTCCTTTTCCCTCTAAGCCCCTTTCTCACATTCATGCCTTTTGTTTTTTTGCTTTCATTTGTGACCTCTGGGTTTCACCAGGGCCACCGGTGTGACCATGGATTTGAGAGTATGCACTGGAATATGGCAGGCTCACGAGCAGGTCACACTGGAAACAGTGACTTCTCTCTCCCAGAATTTGCCAGGTGCCAGTAGTTCAGCAGTGAGGGGCAGAGCCCCCAAGAGCCCCCTCCCCCACCTGTGGCTGATTGTTGACCAGGCCAGGCTTGTGCTGGCCCAGTGCAGGTACCTACAGTTTCTCTGGGTTTGCGATTGCAATGGCTGTGCCATGCCCAGAAGGTAGCATTTTGCATCGTTCACCCTTTCTTCTGGCTTTTACATTCTTTCCAACCCTGCTATGTTCCCTGAGCCTTCCTTAAATGTGATGGTACAATGTCCTGTGTATAACTGAGCATTCAGCTGCTACATATTCTCAGCACCTTGGGCAGCCAGAGTCTGTAGTCCCTTGCAGAGAGCTGCTGAGAAGAGCATCAGTCTATAGTGTGAAAAGAAATATTTAGGTGCTATGTCAATTTAGCTTCATAGCAGTGCGTTAGCCACCAGGGCCAATGACTCTCCTAGCCAGGAGCTAGGCTTTACAGTACCGCATGCCTCCTCTTCTCTGGTGTAGGCCTCAACTTTAATCAGAGAGCAGTTAGTTACTGCATATCAGTTGTGCCTCTGTTGTACAAATAGGCTCATCTTTCTTGGAAGGTTGTATTCTCCTCAGAAGGAGCTGCATATATGTCCTTAGCTTGTGGTTGTCTCCACAGCCCCATCTCTGTCAGCATTGTAGCTGCTGCTGTTTGCTGGTTGGCATGGTGCCTAACAGATTCTACAATGCCTTCCTAATTGGTCCGAGTAATTGGTGCCTTCAAGAGCCTGGCTGGCTGATAGCATCTTCCTGGTCTGAGGAACAATGCAAGCAAGGATTAAGGAGGCCAAGTTAGTTCTCTCAGAAGTCTTGGGTTCTATGTAGCAGAGCTCGAATTTACAAGCGGTTGATTTCTGCATCCCTCCCCAAACAGCCTCTGAGCAGTAGTTAACAGCCGTTTCCCTCTGCTTTCTCTAGTGCAGACCCTCCTTATTTTAAACTAGGGCAGAGAGAGTTCTACATGAAGCGTCTTCCAGATAGCATGTCTTCATCACTGACCACACACCCTGATGGGTGCCAGTGTGGAGCGTGCACAATAGTCCCCTGGATTACCTGTGGTAGGAACCTGTGATAATACTTATCATGGTAGTGGTGGGGACTTAAACTCATCCTCCTTTCAAACAGCTTTGATTATTTCCCTATATTGAAAATGTAAATTATCAATACCAATAACCTAAATTATTCTATTTATTTAGAGTATGTGTGTGTGTGTTGTATGTACATGTTTCCCTTTATGTATGCAGAGGCCAGAGAAAGAGATTGGGTACTCTGCTGTATCATTCTCTAGCTGAACCTGGAACTAGACTGGGGGCGTCCATCCTGTCTTTGTCCCTCACAGCACTGTGACTATAGATAAACATGGCCACAAATAGCCTTTCTGCAGATGCTGGGGATTTGAATTCAGCTCATCAGACTTGCTCATCAAGTGAGCCATCACCCAAGGTCACAATCTGAGTTCTTGAAATCAAACTCTTGCAGCTCCAAGAGGACTGCTCCAGATATTCTTTCTGGTCTTGCGTGCCTGGTCAATTTGAGATAGAAATTTTGCAGTGATAAATTGGCTCTGCTGACATTTCTGGAATCTGGCCCACGAAGCAGAAATCTTCCATGGACCACGAGGCAAAGAAGAGACAAATGCTGGTCAAATATTCAGGCCCTCAGAGGGTAGCACTTTCTGGGTGCACATTTTATCAAAGCCCGCTAGCTGCAGCCCCTAAACCCAACAACACACAACCAAGACCCCAAGCATTCACGACGCCATATCTCACATCCTTCTCATTTTCATTTAGTCATCTGCTGATAAAGATAATTTGCTAACGTCAACCGAGATTCTGTGCAGTTTGTGGTTGCTAGGTCAGTTCTGACCAGACTGCTAACTTTAAATGGTGTCATCTCTGACAAATGACTGTAGGACATCACTAGATTGTGACTCACCACACAGCTCCCGTGTCGCTGGAAAACAACAGCAAGCATCTCAGTCCTTTTGCTTTTGTGGACATTGGATGTTAGAATTGAGGCAGTGAGGAAACAGCTAATGGTCCCCATTGTGTCCTCTTTAGGTGCAGCCATGGACATGGATGGTGGAGATGTTAAGAGCAGTTTGGGGTAGAAAGAAAGCNTTTTTCCATCCAGTGCCTGGCTTCCCAGCGAAGGCAGAGCCATTGTGCTGTGCTGGGCTATGACAAAGCTGGGCCACATCATCCCTGGTGCAGCTCACTCACAGTTGAGGCCTTTGTTATCCTGTGACACAGTGGGGAGAGGATGCTGGGAAGGCCTTATTATAGGCCTTTCAGTGAGTGGTTCTGAGCTGGTCATTGCCGTCCGTTTGCCCCCTTGCTCTTCAGGCCAGTCACATTGGTGAGACTCTTAGGCAGCCGCTGCACATGTCATGGACCTTGCTGGTGGTGGACAGCTAGCAGGAGTACAGGTGGTTTCGTTTCAGAGAAATAATTCTGGAGGAAAGGAAAAGCTACTCCTTCTGTGAGGCCGCAGAGATCATTCTGTTATTTTCGTTTATATCGACTTGTTTTCCCCCTTTTCCAACCTGCTTTTCCAACCCTGAAGACCGATATGATTTTAGAGGTACACCTCAAGACTTGATACCACGAATCACGGATTTCTAAAACGGGCGAGCACGCATCTGTCCTGTCTCTTGCAGGTAGTGTGGTGCAGCATAGTTTTATCTTGTTGAAAACCTCTTGTCTTGCTTTGAACTGGGGGGAATTACGCTGTTATCCACGAGGCCAGGGCTCGTACCAGAGAGCTCTCAGCTTGACGGGCAGTTTCTGTTGAGGACACCTGCGGCCAGTGCACAGTACAGCCATTGTTCCTTCTCTGAGAGCATTATGAGCAGAGCTGTGGCTTTTAAAGCCTGGAGTTGAGTCTTCTCATTTCTTCCTGCCTGAATTTCGGTTTCAATGGAACAAATTCCTGTCTATTCTGATTTTGCTGATACAGATTTAGCAGGTGTGTGTGACTCATACATGTGTTACTTCTGAGGGTGAATGCTGAGGTATCTCAGTGGTTGAAGGAGCTATGTACAGGGTCAGAGTTGAGGCACCCAGAGTGAGCTAGACTCAGATGCCGGCTTCCTTGGAGTATGGCTGAGGAAAAGCATTTGATCTCTCTGGACATGGGCTCTCTTCTCTCTGGACATGGGCTCTCTGGGTGTGATCACCAAGGCCCCTAGGATTAAGATTCTGCCACTGCGCCCTTTGTTTCTTGGGATGCTTAGAGCCTCCAGGGCGGCTAAAGACCTTGGTACTGTGAAACTGTTAACTCTTCCTAGGAGGGGCTTTTAATTAAGAGATGGGCATGTGGCAGGCTACTGAGAACAAAATTTGGGTAGAATTTTCTATCTGTGGTAACTGTGGAATAGAGCAAGGAACGTTTCTAGGACAGTATTGTTTGCCAGCCTGAAGTGTTACTGTACACTGGGGTTTTTAATTTCTGAGTGAAGCACTGTACAGTGATGCCCCTTCAGTGGACTGCTTGGGACCAGGAGTCTTTTAGATACCTTTTTTTCCTTCTGATTTTGAAATATTTATATAATGAGATATCTTGAGGGTAAGATCCAAGTATAAACAAAAATTTAATCTCTGGTTCATGGTACTATATACATGTATCCTGAAGGTAAATTAATACATTGTTTTGGAGAATTTTCTATATGAAACATAGTTTTATATCGTGGAATTTTCCACTTATGGCACCATGTTGGCATTGAAAGCATTTTAGGTTTTAGAATATTTTTAATTTTTGTATCAGGGACGACTAGTTTGTACTGAGTTTAGGTGAATAATGCTTCATTTATTAGCCTTTATTATTCTGATAAAAGACAGTCTACAGAGAAGGTGAATATAGATAGATATCCCAGTCTTGTTTTGTATTCTCTTACTCTTAAAAAAATCCTAAAAAATTATAATTGTGGAAACCATATATGTTAATTGTATATAAACTGGAAAGCATCAAGAGGGAAATAGAAATACATTCCAGAAATGCCATTATTCATGTTTTGATGTCTTTAGAATATCCATGGGCTAATCTATGCTTATATGATTTATTATCTTGCTTTCTTTGGTCAGTGAAGGTAGAGATTAATACGATACTATTTCTGGCACAATTGTGAGGGGTTGATGGATACTGTTTTGACTTACAGAAAAAGAATTGTAGACTGATCTCTGAGAATAGCTTTTCCTTGCATAGGCTTTCAGTATTTAGAATGTATAGATGTTGTCATAGCTACTAGTATAATTAATGCTAACACGTGAAGACTTCATAGTCTCTTAGCTCTTACTGCTCAAGAATTGCTGTCAGAAGATTGCCTCATTTGCTTTTTGGCAGCTGAAATTGTTGGCCCCAATATTATTCTGCATCAGTTATTTTAATACTGAGTGTCTTTGATCACTGGCTCTAAGGTGTGGCTCTGTAGTGGTTGAGTAGTTATAGATTGCTTTTATGGGGATTCAATATACATTTGGTAATATTTATGGATATAGTACACATTTGATAATACTTGTGGATACAGTGTCTATTTGATAATATTTATGAATAAAGTATACATTTGACAATATTTATGGATATAGCGTATATTTGATAGTATTTATGAATAAAGTATCCATTTGATAACACTTAAGGATACTATGTACATTTGGATGCAGTGACATTTGGTAATATTTATGAATACAGTATACATTTGGTTATACTTATGAGTACAGTATACATTTGATAATACTTAGAGCTTATTTATTGAGGATTGGTTTTGTACATAATTTCCCCTATTAGGAAACAAAAGATGTTTAGTTTCTCTTTTGTTTAGCCCATAAAATTGTGGCACTATTCACATTGCAATGAAAATACATTGTGATTACTAAAGGACACAAGGCTTGCTTTGTGGTTTCTACTTTGGTGTCTTTGTGGTGTCCTTTGAAGTTCTGAAATGTTTTTCATGTTTGATTGAGATTAAATCTGGGTTTCATTTTGCTTTTTTGAAACATATTGAGCAAGTTAATTTTCTGTTTGAGTTCCTAAGGGGGATGACTCCAGGCCGCCGTGTCCCAAGAATTCAGACTTGGTCCTGCCAGAACATTCCTGTGGTTTTCCATGGGGCAGATCAGCGTGTTCATGAAATTTTAGTTGTAGCTTGTGCTTTCCGTGGTTAATTAAAACATCTGGCTTTAAAACTTTCCACAGGCAGAGGGCATCACCGGTCAGAGACCCTTCTCAGTAATGATTCATTGCTCCAGCCTCCACCACAGTAGGCCCAGCTTGTGTTTAGGGTACCTACAAGAGTGGGTTCTGTTCATTGAGGATTTTAAACCTTTGGAAGGTGTTGCTTGGGTTATGGTGGAGAGAGAGAGAGAGTGCGAATGAGGAAGAGAGAGGGAGAATGTTTATGAATGAGAATATCAGACCTAGTAATGGCTCCCTGCCTTTGCCCCTCCAGGTTGGAGCATCTGTGTGGGAGCTGCTGTGCTCTCTAGCCAAGCATGCTGTGGTCGGATCTGCCCAGCCCTGGACTAGAGACCTTTGCTGGATGGAAAATCCATAAACGAAAGCCCCTGTGAAAAGCTGACTTGGACGCCGACTCAAGTGCTCCCAGGTTGGTGTGAGAGAAGTGGGTCTGGCTGGGAATGTGGTTCTGTTCTTTCTCTAGTATTTGGAGCCAATCCTAAATGGTCATCACCCGTTAATTGAGAGATTCCCAGATCCATGTCAGCGAGGCATCCTGATTTCTTTCTCCGTGTAGTATGTTGTTTTCTTTCCTTTTCTGTCCTTTGTCTCATTCATCCTCTTTCTTCTTCCTTTCCTCTCTCACATAGAGGAAGATCTTCAGTTCAGATACGAACAGAGGCCACCCAAAACAGCCCCACTAGTCTTGGCTTTGTAGTAGGAAGAAAACTGTGTCCTCACTCAAGGCTATATAAGTTATCCAGGTTCATACTTGGAAGGGTGGCTCGTTTCTCCTGGGGTCCTTGGTTGTTCACACTGTTTGACGAAATTGTAATACTTGCTTTTCTGTCCAAACAAAACCTACTGACCCATTCAGTTTTAGTAATTTTTGTATTTGACGTTAAGATGATCGTATAGAAAGGAAGTACCCCCAAAACAGTAGCATTTAAATGAATGTGTAATCATAGTTCTGTGTATCAGAATGAAACGATGTAGGATTCTTTCTGAGGCGAGCATGTCCAGGGACAGTACTGCAGGCAGCTGTCAGTGGTGGGGTACTCAGCAGGAACGATGAAGACTTGTCAGGTCTTCACTAGGAAGGAGGATCCAGCAGTCTAACAGCCTGGCTTGGCCTTGCTCACCCTGCATCCTTAATAAATCAGTCAGATTTCCCTGAGGGTATTACTCCAGCCTCACTGTTAGCCTCTGGAGGAGAGGACTCACTGACTCACTCTGGGCCTGTGACATAGGCCTGTCCAGTTGTGGTCACAATGATCAGGGTTTGGAGGCCTCAGTATTGTCACTGAAAAGTATTGAAAAGAGCCTTTTTCTGTCTGTGAGTTTGCTCAGCTGGAGCTGCTGGAGGCAACTTTAGGAGAAATAAGTTGACTAGAGAAATTACAGCAGGGGCTGGAGAGATGGCTCAGCGGCTAAGAGCATTGCTTGCTCTTCCGAAGGTCCTGAGTTCAATTCCCAGCAACCACATAGTGGCTCACAACCATCTGTAATGAGGTCTGGCGCCCTCTTCTGGCCATCAGGCATACACACAGACAGAATGTTGTATACATAATAAATAAATAAACAAATTAATTAATTAATTAAAAAGGAGGAATCAGAGCAGAAAGATATAGGGAGGAGCAGAAGTTGGGGAGGATGAATACATGAATATCCATGCAGGAACACACATGCATGTATATGAACATATATGTACACAGAAATACATATACACATACAAGTATTCCTAGATAACATATACATATATCCACATATACCTGTACACACCTGTATACATATATACATACATGCACAGACACACATAGACATGCACACATTCTAACACAATCAAATAAGCAGACATACATGTGCCTGTGTGCTTGAACTTCTGCCCCCCCCCATTAGCCCTAAGGCAGCATTTCCTGTTTCACTTTGCAGACAGATTAGCTGGTGGGTCAGGTGACTTGTCACATCTGAAACACCCTGATGGCAGTGGCTTCCAGGCTGTGAGGTCTCAATGTGAAATGACTGTGGGGTAGTGTGTTTTCACAGGGTCAGGGTAGAGAGGACAGGCCAGTGTGGAGGAGTGAATGGGCTTTTAGAACCGGCTGCTTGGAAGCAGGGATGGAACTCAGTTCTTCAGGTGGTAGAGAGACTGGTAGAGAGGGCTGTTAACAAGGGAGAAATAGGATTTAGGTTTCAGGAACATTTGAAAATTTATTTAACTCAATTACTTGCTTTTTGAATCTAAAAGGAAGGCTTCCCAGAGCCTATACTTAGAGCAAATTGCTGATAAGGAAGATTGTAGTAATAAGGGGAGCGGGCCTGCTTTTCATTCGGCCCAGCTCCCGCACGGCTAGCTTATACCCCGAAATAACGACACACAAATTGTATTCATTNNTGTAAATACAATGGCTGGGAGCAGCCAAATGGAAGGTTGTCAGGAAGCTGCCCAGAGTTTAATAGCCTGCCTGGGCGGGGCTGCTGCTCTCACCAAAACCTCATCTGGCTTCCATCCCAGCCAATCCACGCACAGTGGTGAGTGCTGAGACTGCCCTCTCCCCAGTCCTGTGACTCTTAGACTTTATTGTCATTATTTGGTTTTGTTAATTATCATTACTTATTTTAAAATTAGTAGGCTTCTGCAGGGAGTAAGTTTGGCTGTGAAAGAATGGAGCAGTTTCTGTCGCTGCCTCTTTCCCTATTATTCCTTATGTCTTACATCAGTTTGGCATGTCTGATGTAATTCACTAAAGTCTGAACTTTATATTAGGTTCAGTCTTAATGTGGTATATTCTGATTTTTTCTTCTTTTTGTGTGGTTTGTCTATTCTGTGGCCTGTGATAATGTATCCTAACACAGTTAGAATTACACTGGTTAGGTTTTTGTTAACTTGACACAAACTAGAGTCATAAGGAAAGGGCACTTCAATTGAGGAATTGCCTCCATCAGATTGCCTGAGGGCATGCCTGCGGGGCCATGTTCTGGACTGCTAATTGGCGAATGAGAGCCCAGCCCACTGTTGGTAGTGCCCTTTCTGGGCGGTATAAGAAAAGTAGCTGAGCTGTGGTTTGTCTGTAGTATTAATTGCATTTTGAATGTTGAACCAACCCTTTGATAGCGATCACAGTGACGCTGTCTTAGTACTAAGAGCGTTGGTTCATGAACTTGTGACATGAAATGTATCTCCATGTTTTTAAAAGGTCTGGTTTCTTTGAGCAGCATTGTATTGTTTTCAGGGTCCCGCTCTTGTACTATAGAGTTAAGTTTATTCCCAAGAGATTTTTGTTGTTCTTTTTGTGCCTTTACAAATGGAATTTTAAAAAAATTTCCTTTCCAGATTATTTGCTAGAAATATATGGAAGTACTGTTGACTTTGTGTAATGACAACCACATTACCCTTGTTTCTAAGCACTGATGGTGTTTAATTAGATGTGTGATTTTCAGAGCAGATCATGCCTAGTTGCATGTCTGCAGCCACTCCTGTACTTTCTTTAGGGAAATGACTCTTCAAGTCTTTTGTCTGCTTTTATATTGGAACCCAGTATATATAGTTATTGGGCTGTTGTGCTTTCTTTTTGTGTGTGTGTGTGTGTGTGTGTGTGTGTGTGTATGTGTGTATAAGATTTGCACACATTCCCTCCACTACCTAATTGCTGACTGCGTTCGTTAACTTTCTTGATGGAGTCTCTATTCTGCGTTTGTCTTAGATAGGGTCATGAGTGCTGTGATGGAACACAGTGCCCAAAAGCCGTGTGGGGAAGAAAGGGTTTATTTAGCTTATGCTTCCACATCACTGTTCTCCATAGAAGGAGGGCAGGGCAGGAACCTGGAGGCAGGAGCTGATGCAGGGGCCATGGAGGGGTGTTGCTCCTGGCTTGCTTCCCACTGCTTGCTCAGCCTGCTTCCTTCCAGAACCCAGGACCACCAGCTCAGGGGTAGCCCCACCTATAATGAGCTGGGCCCTCCCCCATAAATTGCTAATTAAGAGAATGCCCTCAAATTTACCTACAGCAATGTAAGATGCAATTTCTTTTGTAGGCAATTTTCTCAGTTGAGTCTCCTCCTCTGATGATTCTAGCTTGTGTCAAGTTGTTGTAAAACTAGCCGATGCAACATCCCACAGTGATATAATGTAAATTTTAATTAATTCTAAATTACATCAATATAGAAAGCTATATATGTGTAATGTTTTTACTAATGATATTCTTAATGGTCAGAAACTTTTGATTATAATGAAATTCAGTTCATGTTCTTTTTTCTTTCCATTCCCTCCTCCCTTCCTGTCTGACTCTCCCTTTGTATGTATCACAGACTAGCATGAAATTTGTTATGTAGTCCAAGCTGTCCTCAGACTTGGGATATTCCTGCTCTGCCTCCAGAGAGCCAGGATTGCAGGCACGTGCCAGCATATAAAGCTCATGACTCTCATGGTATAAAACTCTTGGCCTTCATTAAAGTTCAGAGATACTTTTCTTGCTATTTCTTAAAGAACTTTTATTCTTTTAGGCCTTACATCTTAGTCTTTTATCCATTCGAGGTTAATTTTTACTAGTGCTGGATGGTCCAGACTACCTTTATATTATTGTTTTGTATATATATTCTAGCACCATTTGCTGACGGAACTCTTTTATCCTATACTTGTCATGATATGGTTTAGCAAATTGGTCAGTCATAGATGTGCAGCTCAGTCTGTTTGAGTTGCATGCTTATCCTTAAGCCAGTGCTTTCCGTAGTACAGATTTTCCATGAAATAGATTTGAGAACTAGCTTTTCGTTCTCATTTCCCATCCATTTCCATCAGGCAAACAAACAAAAAACTGGTTACCTTGGTGACATTATATCTGCATCTCTTCCATTGTTTATACTAGTATCTATGAGCTTTTCTTTGACATACGTATGAGAATCTGAGATGGTAGATGACAGTGCAGAGCCAATCTTGGTGCATCATTTGCTGCGCTGTCTTACCGTCTTTATTTTGGGTACTGAGTAATGAGCCTGCTCTTTCCACAACTGAGCTCAGGCTCTACCACTGGGCAATGGCCCCAGTCCCGTGTTACTCAAAATCTGAGCAATACTTTGCTTTTCATTAAGATGATAAACAGTTTGATGCCCATTTTCTCTTTGACTCAAACATCAAATTTTGCATGACTCTGCCTTAATCATCTTTTAAAACTGAGAAAAATATAGGCAGTGAGCATAACCTCTTACCTTTACTTTGAATGGCTTTTTTTGGGGGGGGGGCAGGAGCTAAACTTAGAGGTCCAAAAAGATTGATTCACCGAAGTTACAGCACAGTTGCATTTGTGAAGTCTCCAGGCCTATAATAATTTGACCGTAAACACAAAATCTGGTCAGTTCATTCCCATTCACTGAGCCCACGAGAGGATTAAAAGTGAGGCTGCTTCTATTACCAAAGACCACATTTGGTTACGACATTGATAGAGTACTTGCTTGGAATGTTATATATTTTTATATTTTACTTCTCTGTGTAGTTTTCAGATTCCCTTTAGAGCTGTGATAGATACCATATGTGAGTGACGCGCAGTCCATGCTTATGTATTTTAATGTAATTACTGGTAGGAGAACAAACAGTGCTTTCTGAGTCCTATACTGATCTGAGATGAATAAAACATTTAGTCCAATTATACCGTTCCAGTAAGTTCTATATTTTTACACGATAACTATTCAAAATGGAAGTTTGCAAATTATGTGTGCCAAGAAGTTATCGATTCCCAGTTTCATTCATAAACAAAAGTGGGCTGTTGAATGTTTCTGCAAGGACAGTATCTAAGCAGGTAATTGATTTTATAAAATGAACATCAGCACCGTGCTAGCTTACATTAAAAAAAAATTGTTCTGTGTACTTGCCCTCTCAACCCTCTTTGAGAATGAAAGAAAATGGCTTTTTAAAAAATTATTATAACTGTTAGTAACTGAGGCCCATCTGAGGACAAGCTGTAGTGTCTCAGTCAATTATTCCATACTGATTTCATAAGCTGTTTTCTTGAGCATACATAGGTTGTAGGGCTAGTTTGCTCCTGCTGTGCCTTGTTTCCTGGTGTCTGGCTGAAGTGTCTGAGTGACAGGAGAGCTGGACAGTAATTAGGGACTTCCCCAAGATGTGTCTCAGAAATAAAATGGCTGAAATGCCAGCCACAGCTTTTTGCTTCTCAGTTCTGGATTCTCAGAGAGGATGGAGCATGACCACTGATCCTGAGCAGGCGTTCACTTAGGAGAGAGAAGGGATGCTGAGGTAGGTCTGTTTATTGAAGTGCAGCTCTGCTGAATCCAGAGGAATGTGATAATATGTGCTGTGTAGAAAGCTGCTGTGGGAGTTCCAGGAGGAAGCAGGAGGAAACAGCCCTTAGCAGAGACAGCCGGGCGCGAGCCCTTCTGGGGTTGGAGAGCATGTGCGAGCGTGTGTCTTGTTCACTTGAGCATGCCCAGTAGACTGGGTACTGAAGTGCTTCTCAGTTTTTCTCTTTACATCATGCGGGAGACGGCATTACCTCACTTTTTCAAGGGCTATCTTATATCTACTCATTTGAATTTGAACCCAGGGCTGGTGAAGTGGCTCAGTAGATGGAGGCATTTACTGCCAAGCCTGATGGTTTGAGTTCAGTCTTCAAGATCCCACATGGTGTGAGAAAAGAATTGATTTATGTTAGTTGATATCTCTCTCCCACCCCTTGCTCCCTCATCCAAAATAGTTAATAACTGAAACCAGATTTTTTTCGTCTCAAGCTCTGTGGCATACCCATATAAATAAAAACACCCTTACAAAGTGGGTAGCATATAGCAAACTCTGGGTGTCTCTGTATTTCTCTTATTTTTTAAAAATGATAATTAATGAGTTATAAAGACTCCACCAAAATAATAGATGAATGAGATACTTAGGAATTTCCAGAGACAGTGCTAAACATGAATGTAGGCTAAGCCTGGGAAAGTGGCCTCTTGTTATTTTGGGGGAATTAGTGGAAGGTAGCGGTGTCAGCGGGGGAGGGTCTCAAGCGTTTTTACCTGTGAAAAAATGCCTTGTCTGAATCCCAGAGGTAGAAATAAAAATGCAGAATGTGCTCAGAAGTCTCCCTGTGTTTCTTGAAGGATGTGTGTGGTCCTGCCCTGCTCTCCATCCACCTGCTGGGAGTTACCTGAGGTGGTGTGGTTGTGGGGGGAATCGGATACTCCCAAGTAGTTGCTTAGACACAGGGGCCCTGTTCCTGGCTGCCCAACACTCTGACTGGGCTCCACACCTTCTGTGGGCGCCTCTACTTTCTTTGTGTTGACTGCTCTGAGAGCTGTCTAGAATTTGACAATGGCAAGGATCAAGATCTTTTATATCTGATAGCATGAGACTGTGTTCTGTCTACTGCATTTCTAGTAGTTTCTGCTGTTAGTGTTGTTAGTAAAGTATATGGTAGATGGCAATCTATCCCCTCCTTTTCCCCTGCTTGGTGTGCCCCTTTTAGACGGTAGAAACCACGGATGTGAAAGCTGAGCTGCTTGGGACCCTTCAGAGAGTGTGATAACCAGCCACCGGCTCTGCAGGAAGCAGTGCCTAGCCAGATTCATGGAGTCTGTCTGTTACCAGCTTGACTTTGGTAGCTGCAGTTTGCTTGTCTGTCAGGTCTGTGATGCAGTTGGAGACAAAGCAGGGCAGTGTGATGCTTAGAAGCAGAAAAGGGACTGGTGTGAGATCAAATTAACCTCTAAAACAGATGCTGTGGGACCCCAAGATCACCAGCGGTTTCACGAACAGCCTTGCTATACTGATGCCAAGGTGTTTGTGTAAGCTAAACTGTAGCATGGTTGTAGTGAGTGAAGTCTGTTTGGGTGGTGGCTTGCAAAGATCTGTGATACAAATACATTCCATGAGAAAAGGTTTTGTAAATTCATGTGCTGTGCCCACCCTTTTTAAGGCACATATGCTGGCAATGTGTGTTTTCACCTATTGGTACTCTAGAATGTTTCTCCTCTCTCT
>LOEQ01005931.1:4917-17687 GCA_001685075.1 Bramus lutescens | reverse complement strand
GATATGAACTGTTCGCTATTCATATATGTTTCTGTTATGCTGAAATAGTTTTCCTTCTGTTCCAAGCTCATTGAATATTTCTATCATGAAAATGTTGAATTTGTCAAATGCTTATTTTATATCAATCAAGATGATCTATGTTTTTCTTTTATCTGTTAATGTATGGTATATTACATTAATTGATATACTTTAATTGATCATTCATATATTGAACTATCCTTGCATTCCAGAAATTAATCTATCATCCTCATGGTGTATATTCCATTAAAAATACTATTGAAGTTGGCCTACTGTTTTGTTGAGGTTGTTTTGTATTGATATTTATAGAGGGGCTGGAAGAGTGTGTTTCAGTAATACAGTGTCTGCTTTACATGCACAAGGTCCTGGGTTTAGTCCTCATACATACATACAGACTTAGATATCTATATGCATATGTTTATAAAAGGTAATACAGATAATGTTCTTCCTATAGAAGAAATTTGGAAGTGGAAAGGCTAATTCAAAATGAGTTCCGTATTCTTTCTCATCCCAGTTAGAAAACTGTCATCAGAAAACAAAATAAACAAAATAACGTATGTTGCTGAGGACGTAGGGATTGCTAAGTTTTAATCCAGCACTGGTGAGAGTAAATTGGTGTGGTTCCAACTGTAGAGATCAATATGGAGGTTCCTCAGAAAAAAATAAAAATAGAGCTAACATATGACCCAGCTGCTCGACCCCTGGGCACATAGTTAAAGGACTGTATGTCCTTCCACAGAGATAGTCGAACATCTGTGGTTATTGTGGTTCTATTCATGATAGCAAGGAAGTAGAATTACTGAAGAGTCCCTGCAACAGATGAATAATGGAACGTATTTATTCATACTGGAATTTTATCAAGCCACAAAGAACATTTACAGGACAATGGACAGATCTAGAAATGATTGGACTGAGAAAGACACCTGCTGCCTTTTCTCATATGTGGGTCTTTGTTTTTATTTTTTACATATGATGATGTGACTGTGGCTATTGGTCATGAGGCTGAAATGGGGACCGCAAGTGAAGGAGAAGAGGTTTTGAGGATGTGGGGTGGGGTGATACAGCACGGACAACACGAAGGGGGAGGACAACTACTCCTGGTGGGAGGGTACCAAGGGCATGGGGAAATAGTAGAGGATGTTCAACAAAAAGTGTGTATGAAAAAGCCTAATGAAACCCATTACTTTATATACTAACTTAAAAAGAAATAAAAATTTGAAAATACACAGGGGAGCTGGGGAGAGATAGCTCAGCTGGTGAGGTAACTGCTGTGCAGGTCTGATGGCTGCATCTGGACCCCCAATACCCACATTGGGCCAGCTGTGTCTGATGGCTGCATCTGGATCCCGAATACCTACATGGGTCAGCTGTAGCAGTAGTGTCTGATGGTCACATCTGGATCCCGAATACCCACACAGGGCCAGCTGTAGCAGCAGTGTCTCATGGCCGCATCTGGATCCCGAATACCCACACAGGGCCAGCAGTGTCTGATGGCCACATCTGGATCATGAATACCCATACCGGGCCAGGTGTGTTTGATGGCCACATCTGGATCCCGAATACCTACACCAGGCCAGCTGTAGCAGCAGTGTCTGATGGCCACATCTGGATCCCGAATACCCACATGGGCCAGCTGTAGCAGCAGTGTCTGTAGCTGGAGGAGCCTGGAGCATTCCAGAAGTATCAGTGTGCATCAGCGTTGTCTAGCTTTTGGGAGAGGCCTGTCTCCACAAATCAGTGATCAAGGAAGCCACTGGCATTGACTTCTAGTCTCCATAGACATGCCCACACATGCCCACACACATGCACAAACACACGTGCACACACATGCGCACATACACACACACANTCCCCATGAATGATTTTTAGCCTGACCACTGTGACTGAGAGATTGATTTCTTGGCAAATCTTTCTGGAAAACACCGCAGTAAAGAAACTTAGATGTGTTCGCCAAATTTTCATTTAATCTGTAAACTGTATTTATAGAATGTGTGTGGTGTGGTACAGCCAGCAGAACTGAGCTGTTCTTTGTCATAAAGGGCTTCCTCAGTTTCCAGAGACAAATCCTTACCACACCGAGACATTTTCTTTCACTATGTCCTCATTTCTTTTAATGTTATTACGGCATCTGACTCTTTTATGCAGCCCTTTTGGTCCCATCACCAGTTTATTCTGAGATCTCTCTCTTTGCTTCTAGCTTGGTCTGCAGTCTGTGTGTGGTTAGCCTAAGGCATGTGCAGATAAATTACCTGGGTTCAGCATCCTCAGCTCAGAGCTGAAGATGCTGCTGTGCCCTGTGCAGATGGATGCCTCAGCTTTTCAGCTGAGTATAAATCTGGGGATGCCTCGGTTTGCAGTTTTCATTGTTGTGTAGTTCTTGACCACTCATTCCAGACTGCCTCATTTCACAGAAAACTGAGTCTAAGCAGAAAAGCAAAGAAAATCGCAACCCCTCACCCACCACTCTGTGCTTCACAACTGGATTCATGAGTGTGAAGGCCTGGCTAGCAGGGAGCAGTGACTGTGCCCATTGGATGCCAATTAGAGTGCTTCTGGTACAGCTGATTAGAGGGTTGGAACCTGGAATGTGGTGATGCTGGAGGAGAAGAAGGCAGAGAATAGGAGAGCCAATGAAGAACAGCCTTAACTTACAGCATGTCAGGAACAAGTTTCATTTGTGTATTAGACATGAGCTTTCCCCTTGTTCATCTGTTCTGCTCTGGAATTGTAAGAACACAGACATTTCCTCTTTCCCTTCAGACCATTGCCACTGTCTACCCGTGTTTCCAAGGCATTACAGCAATCAGACTTGTCACCTGGAAGCGACGAAGACTGGCTGGGGGATTGCAGAAGAGAGGAATGGTATTGACATACCGGACAGGCTCTGTGTTAGAAGACTATTCAGTCAGCTTATAGCCAAATCTGTAAATTAGGGTTAGTTCTCTGTAGGGTCAGCACTACTGTACACTAGATATTGGTGTTTCTAGTGACAGCCCTGAGTGGACCAGACACTCAAGGCCATCCCTGTTCCTTCAGCTCTCGATGCCCTTGGGCAGGGTGTTGCTGTTGCTTACATCATGACATATCCTTGCAGCTTCGGCCATCCAGTTCCTGGTTGGTGTAAGGCTGAGTCATGTGCTTATGCTTGAGTTGCACAGGACTCTGAGAAGATGAGTATCTGGCTATTTTTATGTTGAAAAGGGTGTCTCTTAGCAAAATTCACATAATGAGAAATTCCCTACATATGGGAAAGGGGCTCCAATGCTGTACATTCTCTCCCTTGCCCACCAGACAGACTCACTGAAAGAAGCTACAGCAGGACTTGGTAGAAGACGAAGTGGGTCGCAGTTAAGATGCTCATCCACCTGGAACGATAATGGGTGGACTTATGACAACAAAGATGGTTGACTTTTTAAAAAATCACATTGGTTTTTATCCATGTGTGTACGCGGGTGCACAAGACTATATGTTGCATGTGTGGAGGTCAGAGGAGCTTGCGGGAATCAGTTCTCTATTAAGTAGGTTTTGGGGGTTGAACTGAGGTCATCAGACTTGGTGGCAAATGTCTTTGCCCACTGTGGACTCACATGCCAGGCCACCTCACTCTTCCTGGTGCTCTGCTGTCCAAGGGCCCCTTCTGCCTTTGCTCTGTGCTGACAAAAACTACAGCCGTGAAGACTGGTTATGTTTGACTTCTCACCGTGTTCCCCAAAGAAATAAAATGAAATAAATTAAATTGACTTAGCAGTTTGATTACCCAGAAGGAGCTAATTAAAATTTATCTGTTTCCTTGTTTATAAACTAGACATTGAACTTTCCCATTAGTTTGTCTTTTATACTTGGGTGGTTTTATGTACTTCATTGATTTATTTCCACTCTTTTAAAAAGTATGTGTATGAGTGTGTGTGTTACATACATGTGTGAATGTGTACATGCCACTGAATGCACAGAAACTAGCAGAGGACATTGTCTTTTTTTCTCTCTGCTTTATTTCCCTTGCACCTAGGTCTCTCCCTGAACCTAGAGCTTGCAGTTTATCAGCTGTACAGGAGGCTCCCATGCCACAGCTGTCTTCCTGTGCCCCCTCTAATCCTCAACTCCCCAGCACCAGGGTTATAGACACTGCCATGCCTGGCTGGAGGTCTGAACTCGGGTCCTCAAACCCCAGCCCTAGAATTCCATTTTTAAGATGCAGGTTCCTGCTCTGTTTATCTGCATTATCATTTTTAATAGTACGACTACTTTAAATTCATTTAGTTCTTCAGTCATTAGCTTCCAAATAACAAATTGATAGGTTTATATTGAAATTTCTTTTTAGTTCCTTCACAAGTTGTGGTGGTCAGTTTTAATTGTCATCTTCATGGGATCTGGATTACCTGTGAGGTGGTTCTCTGGTGTACTGCAGGGTGTGTGTGTGGGGTTATCTTGATGATGTCATCACCTTCACAGAATCTACATTGCCTGTGAGTGGTCCTCTGGTGTACTGCGGGGTGGGGGGTTATCTTAATGATGTTATCACCTTCATGAGATCTGGGTCACTTGTGAGGTGGTCCTCTGCTGTACTGTGGGGGGTTAACTTGATGATGTCATCACCTTCACAGAATCTACATTGCCTGTGAGTGGTCCTCTGKTGTACTGCRGGGTGGGGGKTTATCTTAATGATGTTATCACCTTCATGAGATCTGGGTCACCTGTGAGGTGGTCCTTTGAGTGTACTGTGGGGGGTTATCTTGATGATGTCATCACCTTCACAGAATCTACATTGCCTGTGAGAGGTCCTCTGGAGTACTATGGAAGTTATCTTGATGTTGATTGAGGTGAACTCAGCAGCAGTAGACATTGATCATGTTGTGTTTCCTGATCACGGACGCGATGTGATCAGCTTCTCCAAGCCTGTGTCACCTTGATCTTCCTGCCATGGTGCACTTGAACTGTGATCTAACATAAAGTCTTTGTCGGGTATTTATCTCAGCAACAGGAAGAGGAGCTAAGATACCGTTTCACACACTAAACATTGACTTCCTCTAAAGGATGCTTTTGGTATTAAACTAACACCTGCCCTTTATTCTTCAAAGTGGTTGTATATGTTTCACAGACCAGCTCTGCACTGTATTATGGCTTATTTTTTTTCTTGTATCATACTCATTTCTGGTTTTGCTCTGTACTTTTTTTCCTACAAACAGTGGTCTGTCTTACAGGTTTTCTGTGTTTCATTTTATGTGACATTTTTCATGGTGTCCTCTGCTCTCTTGTTCCCTCTAGACAGTTTACTCATGAGGCCCTTTGCTCAGTGGTTTGCCTGCTTCCTTGACCCCCAAGTGGGAATTCTTGATTGACTTGCTTATTGGATACCATCTCTTGACTTGGACCCTTTGGGGAGGTATGCTGCCTAGCGGTTTCTTTAGAAAGTGTGGGTGATGTGTTTTCTGCCCTCTGGGCTGTGTGAAAATATCATTTAGTTCCCCCTTTCATGGTATGCTAAAGTAGGATTCATTTTCCTTGAAGAATTTGTAGGGCTGCTGCCATTTTCTTAATGTTGTTGTTGTTCTAATCGTATTGTGAGGTGCTGCTCCTTACATTTTTTGTATGTGTCTTAAAAAAACTTTTATTTTTTTATTTATGTGTATACCTCTGTATGTGTGTGCCATATTAATGTGCCAGGTGCCCATGGAAGCACATAGATAGATGGCTGAGAAATTTCTTTTGGCAGCTAGGATTATTGTTTTTGTTTGTTTATGAGTTGTTATTAATCATGTGTATTTGACCCTCGCTTCCAGGGTTGACTCAGTTTCCTTCCTTAGTTCTTGTCTATCATTGCAGCTCTTCTACTACATACGTGTCTGCTGGTCCTAGCCCATCATTCTTCTGAAGGTCCTGGGCAAGGCTTGGAAACTGGTGGCATTGGCGTAGAATGGCTTTCAAAATTCCCATTGCCCTCATTGTGCTAACTGTAGATCTTTGTCTTGACCTGGGTGGTTTCTCTAGAAACATCTTCCCATCTCCTACCCTGGGAACCTGACAGAGGAAGGGCTACAGGGCTCTCCAGGCTTAGTGCATATTTGGAGTCTGCCACTTCCCTGTGGCACCATGAACCACCACTGCCCCCCCTCACCCCGTGATACCATGACCCACCACTGGTCCTGGTCCTTGAGTCTGGATCCTGCCAGGATCTTTCGCTGGAAGCAAACCTGACTTTCTGCTGAGGGTAGAGAAGGGAAGTAGTATCTTCATGATTAGGGAAAGTTATTAAAACTCCGTCATTAAGATGGTTTGCAGATGACTCTCCAGTTTACACAGCCATCCCGTTTTCCCTCCTCTTACAGCCCCCATTTCTGGTGTAGCTGCGCCTTGATATTGGGTCTGCACCCAACTTCTCGACTAGCTTTGATGGTAGATGTTTAATTTTTCCCTGTCCGGGCTGTGAGGAGTCACTCATCAGGGGCCTGTTTGTTTTCTTTGTCTTCAAAAATATTTCCACTTCTTTTGTCTTCTTCCTTTCTTTGGCACCTTTTGCGTTTATTTTTGGCCATGACTTTACGGCATTTATGAGGAAATGGAGATGCATGCATGATTATAATCTGCCACATGTAACCAAAATCACCAGTTAATCAGCTTTTGAGGTTCGCCACTACTTTGGCACGTGGCTGTCTGGCCCATTGAGGAAGGATTCTTGCGGTTAGTCTCCTCCTTCAGGTTTATTCAGAGAATGTTACTCTCATTTTCAAAATGAACTGAGTGCTGGCATCCTGATTAAGGTGTATATGTAATGGGGAGAAAGTTGGTTAATACAGCAAATTCAAGTCTGTTGTGAGACCAAGCCATATGAATAATGTCACAAGCATCATTTTTCCAACATTTTAGAATATGGCTTCTTTACCTTAGGGTTTTACAGAACCACCATCCCAGGTGGGTCAGTCTTTCTCAGTTCTACTCATAAGGATGACTTGAGTTGGAAGTTGGAACTCAAGTTGGAAGAAGTACTGTTTCTAAGGACCACTGTCTCCAGCGTTGTGTTCTGCAAGGCCTGGGCTCCCATGAAGAACACCTCTATAGACTCATGGAAGCATGATGGGTAATCCTTCTCCATCAGTACAGTAAAATTCATTCAGAAGACAATGGTGCCAAAGGCTTCTATCACTGGGTATATAAACACAGCTTCAGGATCAGGACCAAGTACCTTCTTTCGTCTAACTTTCCTCATCATCCTTAGATACACATCTGAGCAGCACTAAATGGAGTCAGCAGGTGTGTGCTCTCTCTCTCTCTCTTGCTCTGTGTGTGTAACAATACGTGTGTAACACTAATAGTTTTAAAAGGCCATGAATTCAAGAGGGAGTGGGGAGACATGGAAAGAGTTTGAGTAGAGAGAGGAAACAATGATAATGAAGTAAATTTGGTACTCACAAAATTATAAAAATACAAGTTTGAATAAAAAAGAGACCCTAGCAAATTCTAGGCTAGTTATCAATACAAAGTTCTAAAATAGAAGAAGAATGGCGAATTTCTTGCAGTGTTTAATTTAATTAGGGCGCATCGAGGATTATTTGTTTTTACTATTGTAAAAACAAAAGGGTAGTGCATTCCAATTTTAAAGGCTCTGATTCCTGCAGGGGTGGAGTATACAGCAACACGGCCTGGCTTCTGATAGAGAGCTGATAGCTCCTTAAAGAAGTCTACAGCTCCATATGGTGGGGCTAGCAGTCTCTGCTTTGAACACCTTGTGATCCCTGTTGGTACACCAAGGTTGAGAGTATGTGGAGGTGCTGGGAGGAAGCGTTCCTGTGTGCTGACTCCTGTTGCCATCGTGACAGACTCACTCCCGGGGCATCTGTTTTGTGGTGGAACTTCCTAGAAGTGTCTCTGCACTAAGCAACGGGCAGGAAGTACTTCTGTCCTTAAAACCAAAATAGACAGTCTCCCTCATTATCGTAGCTCACAGGCATGCAGTTTTTAATGAGATGGGCACATCCCTTGTGGTTTTCACAGATTTAATGATCAGATTATTTAATGCAGAGCTTAGGGGGAAGTGGCCATGGTAAAACAGATGATAGAGATGCTGCTGGAAGTTAAAATAACAACTTTATTTTCTTTCTGTGTTTTATTTTAAACATTTGTTTATTTTTTTTGACAATTCTTAAAGAGATTTTCTTGTCTTATTTTAGTATGTTTTGGTAGTTGTACACCCTTCTCATGTTTTAACATCAAAAGACTATTACCTGGGGACAAAGTAGTCTTTGCAAGAAGAGTTAGATGTGGTAGGATTCTTCATAGTCCTGGCTGTCCTAGAACTCACTCTGTAGACCAGGCTGGCCTCGAACTTACCAAGAGCCACCTGCCTCTGCCTCCTGTGTGCTGGGTTAAAGGCGTGTACTACCACTGCCTGGCAAGAATGGATTCTGTTAACCAAGAATAAGGGTCTAGGGTAAGCATAATGGTGAACTCTTTCGCAAAGTACTTGAGACCTCTTGAGACTTGAGACTGTTGGCCAGGAAAAAATGCTCAGGATTCTGGGGGGATTCAAGTGAAGCCTGGCTCTCCAGATGGCAAAAGATCACCAGATTATTAACTAATTCACTTCCAGCCTTCTGGGCTGAAACAGATGTAAATCTTTTCCATTGAAGAGAAAAACCTGCAAGCTTAACATTCCTGGTTTCTGTAGTGTTGTTTGTAACCATGAGAACCTCTGACTCTCTACAATAGGGTACATGAAGCTGTTTCACATACTGCCTGGTAGCAGATATGCTCTTTAATAGTTGCTGCAAGGGTTGTTTTTAAAGAGAGAAAACACCCATGAAGTTTCTATAAAGAAAGACCTTCAGCTAGATGCTAAAGAAGAAGCACAAACAGAAAAACATATTAAAGAACAAAAGCTCAAATCTACAAGTAATATAATATTTATATTTCTTTTTAAGTAGTTAGGGGCATTTTATTTGTTAGAGGAAGGCCACTTGTTTCATTCCCAGTCACTTAGCCCCAAAATAATCACACAAAAACTGTATTAATTAAATCAYTGCTTGGCCCATTAACTCTAGTTTCTAATTGGCTAACTCTTACATATAAATTTAACCCATTTCTATTAATCTGTGTATGACCACGTGGCTGTGGCTTACCAGCTAAAGTTTGGCATCTGTCTCTGGCGGGGCTGCATGGCTTCTCTCTGACTCTACCTCCTTTCTCCCAGCATTCTGTTTAGTTTTCCCTGCCTAGCTCTCATTAATCAATGATATTCATAGCATACAGAGGGGAATCCCACATCATTTATTATCCAAAAAGCACTGTTTATCAAAAATATTTGGCTCAGGCCAGCCTAGATTACCCGAGAGCCTGTCTAAATACTAAAAATCATAATCATCATTGTTGCTGTTTGGAGAAGAGCCTTGGCAGAGTAGTGGGAACCACATAGGGCTGTGTCCTCTGTTTCTACTCTAGAGTTTCGTTAGTGTTTTAGTCTCTCACTGAGAGCTGTGTAGAGGAGGCATTGTAAGCCCATTTCACAGATGCAGCTTCAAAGGCTCATAGCCCCCATGGCCTCTCACTAGTCCAGTGACAAAGCTCTCAGTTCTCCAGGTTTCAAGTGTGTCCTTGCATTTCCAGAGGTAGCTCACAGAAGAATCAGTGTTTCTGTTGTGCCACATCAAAGGGCCTGTGTTAGGCTTGGCTGTGTTTGTACTTCTTGACTTCAAACGCTTAAGGACTAATACTGGAGTTTTCTAAGAAGGAAAAAGTAAACAAAGAAGGCATCTCAACTGCCTTGTGTGTTCAGTCACCCCGCACACTTCAGACCTTGTTTGTGGCTTGATATGTTGAGCTTTGTTCTCTTATACTCAGTACTTTGGCTTTCAAGACCATTGCTGGGTTGAAGGAAAGGGAAGGTTGGTGCTTCAGGTTGCTCTTCAGGGTGACAGGAGAAGTGACCTGAAGAGGAAAGGCAATAGAGCATCCTTCCAAACCTAGCCACCACAGACCAGCCTGGGGCTAGAGGACGCAAGCCCTGTGAAGCCCAAAGTTTCCAAGACCCTTGCCACTGGCCTTTATCAGGTTGCCGCAGCCCTTTTCGCAGCAGCAATACACATGAAGTCAGTCTCTCACTTGTCTCTGTGGTTTTGGCTGCAGGCCTGGGTCAATAACTTGCATTTCAGTCTAGTTCTCTGTGCTATACTTTGTAGCTGGTGATTGAGCTTCAGTGGTCTTTCTGATTGTCAGTTTGTCCTGTGTGCCTCATGGCGGGAGAAAGCCAGCTCCTGTGGATCACAGGAGGCTTGTTCCTTCTCCTTGGAGCACCTGGGCTCATGTTCCAACACAGCAAAATAATTAGTGGTGTCATTGATGACCTTGTGCTAGCAAACAATGATTAATCATATTTGGAATTCTCTGAGAAAAACATTAATCCTCTGTGGTTGAAATCAAACCCATTTAGTGCTGAGACTGGTTGTCTCTTCAATTATTATGAAAATCTTGACCATTCTTAATGACTTACTCTTTGAGATTTTTTTTTTTTAAAGCAGTATTCTTACCATGTTTTAACAGCGGGATGATGGTGGATTGTGATTTAATGAGTCACAGCATATGTTATTTTGAAGAACACAAGCCACCTTCCTGGTAGTTCATGCCACTATTCCTTTGACCAAAAAGAAAAAAAAATATTCCTTGGGCAAAGCCAGTATTGAAATTTTGTTTGCAAATTCATCTTTAAGGTCAGTATCACCAAATAGTTGTACAGGAAGACTATCCTGAAATAGTTAAGCCAGGACCAGTGGTAACTTGGGTAGCTGTTGACATAAAGTATTTACTTTGAAGAGAATTCTTAACATTTTTGCCGCATGTCAACACAATAAAAATTTGCAGGAAGGGGAGCACATTAATGTACTTGTCGAGGATTAATGACCTGCTGGAACATTTGTGGTGGGGAATATATTATGGATAGTATAAATGCAGTAATTAAAAAACTGCACACTGAACACTTTGGACTGGCAGAGAGATTCCTTCCCTCCTCTGGCTTGCATTCAAGTGAGTGCTGTGTTGTTTATCTTGCTCCCTTGCCTTCTGGATAGTGGAAAGGGGAATGCCCATCTCAAGGGGTTTTTTCTGCACTGCCAGTGCACTCCAAGACCAAGTGCAAGCCCAGTGTATACAAGCTGCTTTCCACGTGAGCCCTGAAAAAAGTGTGTTGGGGATGTATTGTTCACAACATATTATTTACTGATCACAGGCACCATGAAACTGGGAGGATCAAGTTACTTTCAGTCAGGGAAACAAACAAACCAACCTGTCACGCAGTACATACTAGTAAACTACCCCTTCCTTTTCAAACCTCTGTTATTGAGATTATTTCCAGACAGATATTAGTGTTGTTCTTCTGTACACTATATGAGACGTGTTCCGTAGGGTCTGCAGTGCCTTGGAGCTCATGTGTTAAAAGGGAAACTAATAGAATTGCAAATATGTTAGGACAGAAACACAGGCTGCACCTGGGGTGGGTTTTCAAGGTAGTGAGTCTTGATGCTCTCCTCGCTGTTTATCTTGTAGTCCCCATGGGTTGAAGCCAGGCAGGTGGCTGTGAGGTTGAGCATCTGGGAACAGTGGCACCATATAGTGATGAACCTGTCCTTCAGAAGGACAACAAAGGTGAGCAGATGTAGTCTGCAACTCCTGTTCCTTTGTGTGCTCGGAGTCTTTACACCTCTGCTTATTTCCCCTTTAAAGAGCATCATCCCATAATTTCGGCGACCAACCTTGTGCTGTTTATTTATGAACTTATAAAGACTCCCTTTTTGTAAAATAATTGTAGTTGGATGCGATTTACAGTGTTCCTTTGAGTCTGTCAGGGTAGGACAGCTGGACTGTTTCTGTTCTCACTGTTTAATTGGCCTCCTTACCCTTTAGCTGGGAAAATTATTCAGTCATATACTGGTTTATTGAATCATTCACATTTATTGCATGCTGACTGTCTTCTGTGCTCTAGGAATACAAAAATGAATGACCCAGTTAGTGGCTTCTGCTGCTTTGATACCAGATCTATGGCGGCTAACCTGAGTGATGAGCACATGAGACTGTCACCACTGCGGTGGTCTGGATCGCATTTCTATATAGAATAGGCAAATGGCTAGAACAGTCAGACACTGCCCGGGAGATTGCACATCCGCTCCTCAAAGTGTTTTTCATTGTGTTCGGTTTCTAGTGAACATTCCTGTTTTTACTGTTACCATCGGGATTTATTCCAGTAGCTGAGTTGCTCCATGCATTCCTAACCTTGTGGGGAAAAGCCTGAAGCGGGGTGTGTATAGTCAGTTTTCGAGGCATTGGGCTAGGAAGTCTCCAGCAGATGCCCCTGTCAACTCCACCCCACCCCCACCCCCTGCCCCCTGCTTGATTTGCCAGTGTTTCCCTGTTGCTGCTTAGGTGGGTATCCTTTTAAGTGTTGGAATTGCTGTGGCTCACAAAGACAGGCGGATGATGAGCCAGAGCCCTGACTGTAGTTAGTGAACTGTAAGCAAACCTTGGGAACATGGGGACATTGGCACCCAAAGCCTGAGGTTGTCTTAGGAAGCACTTTCTTCCACATCATTCACCCGTGCACTGCCTTAATTCTGGTAGGCAATGTATGTCCCTGCTTTGATAGCCAGCATGCGTGTTTGTTTACTTTTAAACAGGGCTGGATGGTTTTCATTGGGCGTGGGGGGCAGGGGTCACATACCAGAGAGCAATATCTGTCTTTTCCACTGTTTACTGGTCACCTCATTCTTGACAAAGAA
>LOEQ01005930.1:79623-105035 GCA_001685075.1 Bramus lutescens | reverse complement strand
CCTGGGGTCGTGGCTGCTCTGAGAGATTTTTCAACATTTTTAAAATTTTTGATCATTTATAAATATCCTCTGGAACTTCCACATATGGCTACCAGCGAGTAGCTTTCACATATTATACAAAGGTGACACTATTACAGAAAGAAACATGTAATTCTGTACTGATTTTGTCATTAAACAAAATCTAAAACTGTTTAATGACAACTTGTCACAAGCTAACATGATCTGAAAGAATGGAAATTTGAATTAAAAATATGCTCCTATAAGATTGAGCTTTAGATAAATAAGCCTGTATGACATTTTATTAAT
Source organism: Bramus lutescens (assembly GCA_001685075.1). Classification (NCBI taxonomy): domain Eukaryota; kingdom Metazoa; phylum Chordata; class Mammalia; order Rodentia; family Cricetidae; genus Bramus; species Bramus lutescens. Next base: position 104,729 of record LOEQ01005930.1, on the reverse strand, counting down.
CATGATTGAAATGGAAGATCCCAGTTATCATGGGTGGAGACAACACTCAATGGCTAGTCCTAGATTTTAGAAAAGGCAATCTTTAATTCTTTAAGAGAAAACCAGTAAATAGCACTCCTTCTTGGCTCGGTATCAGCTCAGGAATCCAGCCTCTCACAGTGGTTGAGTTCCTGCCTTGGCTTCCAGTAACAAACTTTGATTCATGTCATGTAAAGCAAATAAACCCTTTTACATCCAAATTTCTTTTGGTCTTGGTACTTTGTCACACACATAGGAATCTAAGTGAGACTAGCAGTGAACAATAAAAGTTTCTCTTTCACATGGTTCTTAATCTTTGTTTTCTAAAACGTAATATGATGAATATAAAAACATTTATTTGCTTGTATATTTATGACATTTTTAAATTAAACTTTATATCCTTTATCAATTTTAATAGGACATTTGTGATAGCTCTGGTTTTGCTAAAATGAATGAAGCTGTCATGAATATTCGTGTACATGTGAACATATGCTTTCATTTCCTTGTAGTAAAGGCTTAAGGGATCAATAGAACATATAGTAATTGCATATATCATGTCATAAGTTATTAAGATGTAGTGTCATATTTGCATCTGTAACTTGTTTTGGATGCAGTATGTTTCATCCTCACCAGTATACAGTGTTAAGATCTTTTTGGTTTGAATTTTATTTTAGATATTCAAATAAATAAATAAAATACATGGATAATAAATTTTCATTTTAAATTTATATTTCATCTTTTTATAATGTTGATGAGCATATTTTCATTGGCTTACTGCCTTCTATTTACTTCTTGTATTCAATAATCCTCCAACCATTTTTATTTAATTTGTGTTTCATCAGTTTTTAAACCATAACGTTTTAATTTCTCAGTCATAATTTCAAAGTTAGCAGTCCTCCTACTTCATCTGTATCAGAGTTGATTCTATACACAGGAAGGTTGACTAAATGTAAAGAGAATTGGTAATAATTTAATATTATAATGGTTTCATTTTTCTTTTGTTGATCACATAAACAGGCTCAGAAAATAGAAAGAGGAAAATGGATCAATTTTGGAGCCTGACAAGACAGGTCAATTGGTATAGGCACTTGCTGCTGTGAATATGGAGAATCCATATGATAGAAAGAAAGAACATTCTGATAATGTTCTCACTTGTCATATTTTCTCCTATATTCTCCCATCTCACAGATCCTCCCTACATCCTTACTCATGCAATTCAATCGATTTTTTTCTCTGTTTCTTTGGAAAAGAATCAAATAAAAACAAAGCAGAAAAATAAAAAATCACAAGAAACATGCACCATATATATATAACTCAGAGAAGCTCAAATTCAGAAACCATAATACAAAATGAATCATGAGTAAGATAACAAATGCTCAAACAAAGCAATATGAGATGGAAATAACTATAAAATTATAGTGAAGTTTGTTTTCTGTCTGCTAGCTATTGCTGAGCATGAAATCTACACTATTTCTTGGCTTATAAACCCAGTGAGACCACAATAGAGAGGACTGACCTTTCCTTTGTACTTACAAAGGAAAGTCATTTGGAGATTGCTTCTTCATTAGGGGTGGGAGATCATGTTCAGCTCCCTCTTTCTGTGTTGTGACCATGTTTGGATTGACCTGTGTAGGCCTTGGTCATGTTCCCACCATCTCCGTGAACTCACATACATGAATTCTGTACACTGTAGAAGACACTGTATCCTTTGAGTCTTCCATTAACTCTGACTCTTAAAACTTTTCATTGTCTTCTCCGTGGCTTCCTTATCCATGAAAATAAATGTGATGAAGACATTAGCTGAGTGAAGGACTGAGTGTGAGTGTAAAAATATCTCTCACTCTGAATGTTGTCCAGTGGAAGGCTTCTGCATTAGTTCCCACCTCTTACAAGAAAAACATCTTTTTGAAGCTTTTATAAAAACTTCACTCTAAATTTACTAGAATAAATAGTTTCCTTCCTTTCTTCACTGGGAAAATGTACATAATTTTAGGTTCTTCTTTTTTCATTCTTTTTTATTGAGCTCTACATTTTCTTCTGCTCCCCTATCTGCCTCTCCCCTCCCCTTTAACCCTCTCCCATGGTCCTCGTGCTCCCAACTTACTTAGCAGATCTTGTCTTTTTCTACTTCTCATGTAAATTAGATCTATGTATGTCTCTCTTAGGGTCCTCATTGCTGTCTAGATTCTCTGGGATTTTGATTTGTGGGCTGGTTTTCTTTGCTTTATGTTTAAAAATCACTTATGAGTGAGCACATGTTATTTCTATCTTTTTGATTTATTCTTCTCTCATGCAATACAGCCCACAGCAGCCTCAATTCCATCAGCCTCATCTCTCATCTCCCGCAGATTCACTGTTAATCTAGTTTCCTTCAGAAAAGAGCAGGCCTCCCAGTACCATCAACTGAATAGAGCATAACAAGATGCAATAAGGATAGCAGCAAACCCTCATATCAAGGCTAAACTTGTCAACCCAGTAGGGAAGAAAAGTGTTCCCAAAACAGGCAAAAGTGTCAGAGGCACTCCCACCCCTCAAAACCTCAAGCTAAACAACCACGTGTGATGTGCCAGCTAAATGAGCACAACATGATGAAGAAAAGCTAGTGTAGACCCATTCACCCTCTGAGTTTTTGGTCACTCTCTGAGCCCATAAGAGCTGTGATTATTTGATTCTGTCAGTCTTTTTCTCCTGGTATCTTTTAACCCTCAGGCTTCTACAATCCTTCTTCCACATCTTCTTCCAGATTTTCCAAACTCAATGCTTCACTCTAGAGCCCTACCTTTTATTTACCCTCTCTGGGTCTGTGGGTTGTAATATATTTTACATAATACCTAAGATCCACTTTAAAGTTCTTACATATCATAACTGTCTGTTGGGATCTGGGTTGCCTCCTCAGTGTGGTTCCATCAACTTGCCTGAAAATCGCATAATGTCATACTTTTCTAGCTGCTGAGTAATGCACAATTGTGTAAATGTACCACATTTTTTTTTACCCTTTCTTGAAGTGAAGTATATCTAGTTTCTTTCCAGTTTCTGGCTATTAAGAATAAAGCTGCTATGAACACAGGTGACCAAGTGTCTTTGCTATTTTCTACAATATCCTTTGGGTGTATATTAAGAAATGGTATATGTTGGTCTTGAGGTAGGTCAATTATTAATTTTCTGTGGATACACAATATTGATTTCAACAGTGGTTGTACAGCTTTGCACTTTCAGCAATGAAGATAATTTCCCTTTGAAATACATCCTAATCAGCCTGAGATATCACTTGTGTCATTGAACTTAACCATTCGGGGAAGTATTAGATAGAATTTCTAAGTAGTCTTGATTTGCATTTATCCTTACAAATTACTCAAATAAATCAAATAAGCAACTACTGACTATACCAAGAAGGACCTTTATAATGACTTTATCTTCCTGCTAGTCCCAAGCAAATTGTTGTTCCTTATTAGAATCAGTGGCTATTTTATTGGAAATAGGTAGAAAAAGAAGTAATGAACTTTTTGGCAAATATGTTTCTGAGATAATTACACCTTACACTACCAAACAGTGGACCACATTGTTGACTGATTTAGATGCTTGACAGATTGCCAAAGTTAGATTTACAGGGACATTTAAACACTATTTATCAGTTCACCAAATGTAGCAATTCTTAAAGATACACTCTTTTATTTTTCCAAAAATTTGTAAAACAGAACTTTTGCCTTTACCAGCTGCTTTAGTGGTTTTCATCAATAATAAATGAATCAGCAGCATTAGAAAGGTCAAATTCTTTTCAAACTGATAAAAGTTCAGCACAAAGAGTGGAGTTAGGGGCTTTCTAAATGTGTTTGCAACTTTGCATAATCAAACTTTCAATCTTTATACTGACTCCTGTTACATTGCATGTTTGTTTCCTCATATTGAAATTGCTGTGCTTCCTGTCTCACTGACTACATTTTTTCCTTGATGCAAGCATCACAATACTCAATTCAATCATAAAAATTGGCCTTTTCAATGGATTACATTAGTACTATTCCCAGCTCCATAAGCTTCAACAAGGAGAATATAAATATTTCTCCCCATTTTGCATTTTAAATCAATGTTTACTATACCTATCTTAAATTAAACTCAAGGCATTTATGCTTTTTAGAGATACTCTGATTATTATTTTTTATTAATTTATTATTATTATTATTAAAAANGACCAAGGTCCTCCCCCCTCCATCGAGGTCTAGGAAGGTGAGCATCCAAACACACTAGGCTCCCACACAGCCAGGACATGAAGTAGAATAAAAACCCAGATCCATTGCCCTTGGCTTCTCAGTCAGCCCTCATTGTCAGCCACATTCAGAGAGTCCAGAATGTTCACATACTCCATCAGTCTTAATTACACAAAAAACCTATGCTAAGATGGAAAATCTATTAACAAAAAATAAAGGGCATCACTCAGAGTTCCAGATCATTTGATTTGAGCATATGCTAGACCTTAAAATTCACCTCTTTTCCTGTTGAATCAGAGATATTACAGACCTTGTGTGAGCCCCAACAATGCTCTCCTTAGCTATAGCCATTGATGTTGGAGACAGACATAGAGGATCATGGTTAACCTAAAGCTGATGATACACTTACCTCTCTGCTTTCACAACTTAGTTACAGTAGATATGGCATGCAAAGAGAACCTGGATCATTTCTTTGCTAACTTGGGGCCAAATCAAGGGATTGACATCAAGTGCTGAAGAAATTTTTCAGATTCAAAAAGTAGATGTAACCTTTCTTCACTAAATTATTCTGATTATACAAATAGGCTATTTATTTATACTATTGATAATTTCTTCTCCCTCAGGAGGTGTTAGTATTTCTTTAGGACTTTGTTAGCTGATTTGCCCAAAGGTAGGCGATATAGGGACAATTGTCATGTTGGACATTGGACTTTGTATCTGTAACAGATAGGGTCTTTCTAACAGCTTTGGCTACTACCAAATAAAACCTTATTATTACTATGCCCTCTTCTATAAATAATGCTAAATGCAATCATACTTGTCCTATGACAAAGTATACACAATGGTTGCCCTGTGTTTCCCCTAATAAAGGAGTCATCCATAAAATTAAGGACACAATGATGAGATTTATTATTTGTCAGTTTCTAGTTCCTGTATAGATTATAGAAATTGTTTTATTTCACATCCCTCCTTTTCTTGGTCTGAGAGTCTTATTTTAAAACTAACTCCTGTGGATCACTGATTATCCAAAGGTAGGTCATTTCCATGTTTTTACCTAAATATTCACTCCATTTAATTCTTCAAAGATATTTGTATAAAGTCTTTATAGTTACTAATTATACTTTTACTGTAGACCTTTACAAACTTCCTGTTTATTCTAGATTACAAGTTTGTGTTACTGTACCTTTTGTGATCCTTGTTGAAGGTTTTCTTTGCTTACTTTCAGTTTCATAAATGATACTACTTACCAAATATTTTGTCGTAACTGCTTTATTACTAATTGTATCAGTTTAACTATGCCTCTAGTTCTTTTGTGGTTGTCCATTAACCTCCCTATAGTCCACTGTCTGTTAAAGATTGTATACTTTGACATGATAATCCAGATATTTATGTTTTAGAAACTACAATTAAGCTGTTTTCTCACCCTAAACACTTTATTACAGCCCTGCTCCTGGATATTACTGAACTAATTGCTATCATTGAAACTGTATCTGTATCTACTGCAGTCCATATACAACAAATACATGTAGCTGATCATATTAATGCATTGTCTAAAATATTTCTGTTGCTCTCTTTACTCAAGAATCTATTAATAAAGACCTTATTGATGGGGTTAATGCATTGAAGAAAGGAGATTTATAAAGCAGATTCAAAATATTAAGGTTAGACTTACTACAGCTTATCATACAAATTATTAATGGATCTGTGCTACACCATTGTCTTACAATGATTCTGATTATCCTTGTGAATAGAGGTATATAAAATGGTTCTAATATAGATATAAGTATTCATTCTCTCCATGAACAAATTAAAACTATTTCATGAACACCTCAAGATATCCCCTGCTGAAAAGATAGTACCTTATTTTCAAATCAATTATCTCTTTTTAACTTTAAAAAATTGTGCATTTATCATTAATTTTAATGTTGCTCGTGGTTTATTTTTAATTTCCATTATTTTTTTTTACAGTTCTCTACAAAAATTTAAGATTTGTCCTTCTCATAATCCTTAAAGTGGGACATGCTGCAAGCCATGTATGTGAGTTCTTTGGGGGACCTGAGGATAGCATGAACAAGTTCTCCTTGCGGCATAGCAGTAGAAAAGTTTACCCAGTTTTGATAAGGCCAATTGATAGTTTACTGTATAATTCTGGATATGACCCCAGAAGCCTATGTTCTTCCTGTTCTTCTTGATTCTCTTACACAAATTTCACTTTCTTAGGGCTACAGATGAAATTTCTTTTACATAGGGTACACTTTCCTCTAATGACTCTTCTCTGGGTGAGTCTGAAGGGATATTGTTAAAAAAATTCAGTGTTATGTGATTTAGCCCCCCATTTGACGTTTCAGGTGTGATTATGAATTCAGGCCTCTCAAGAGCAAGATATTGCCTTTTCAATGTACCTTGTGCCTAGCCTGAAAATGTCACAGAAGTTGGCAACAATATTATAAATTTACATAATGATCCTGGAGAGAATGATTCTACTCACAAGAGTCAAAAACAAAGGCAAATAAATAAATGAGATTAAGAGTTAGTGTGAATAGTCTAGTAACAGGAAATGAAGTAAAAATCATAGAAATTCACAATGTCCTCATTTCTATAGCTGTCTCAATACTGTAGGAGTCAGTACTACAGGAAGTGGAGAGGAAGAGGATATGAGAACAAGAGATAAGCGATGCCAACTATTCAAGTAAGTTTTTAAGCTATGGAATCTACAGGTTGATATGAAAAAATCTTGTATATCCAAAAAATTAGCAAAACAAAACACTCCACATTAGTCATATACAAATAGAAAATATCTTCAGTAACTTTCACCAAACAAGTGAAAGACCTGTATGATAAAACCTTCAAGTCTTTGAAGAAACTGAAGAAGATATCAGAAGGTGGAAAGAGCCTCATGCTTATTGATAGGTAAATTAAGCATTGTAGAAAAAGGCCATTTTAACAATAGCAATCTACAGATTCAGTGCAATCCCCTTTAAAATTTTGTCACAATTCTTTGCAGAATATAAAATATCAGTTATACCTCATAAGGAAAAACATAACAAACAAGCAATAAAAATAAACAAGATAACTACAATAATCATAATAAACAAAAGAATGTTGGAGGTCGCAGCATTGGGGACAATTTCAGATTGTAGTACAAAACTATAGTAACCAAAACATCATGCTTTTGGCACAAAACCAGACACATTGGTTAATGCAACTGAATGAAGACCCATAAATAAATTGATACAGCTATTTGCACCTTAATTTTCATAAAGAAGTCAGAAATAAAAGCTAGAAAAAAGACTCTACAAAGCTTAGTACTGGTCAAACACAATGGCTATAGGAAGAAGGATGCAAGTGGAGCCATAATTATCATCTTCCACAAAACTCAAGTCAAAATGGATAAAAATATTTTAAAATAAAACCAAATATACTTAATCTAATAGAAGAGAAAATGGGGAATAACCTTGAACTCATGAATACAGGAAAATACATTTGGAACAGTATACCATTATCATAGACAGTAAGAACAAAAATTAATAAATATATTCTATTGAGAAGCTTTCACATAGTAAAGGAGAACATTATTCGGACAAAATGGCAGAATGGGAAAAGAGTTTTAGCAAGTCCATGTACAATAGAGGATTAATATAAAAATACATAGAGAGAATTAAAGAAACTAGATACCAAAATAACAAATAATGCAATTAAAAAAATGCTGTATAGATCCAAACAGAGACTTTTCAATAGAGGAAATCCAAATGGATGAGAAACACCACAGGAAATTCTTGAGATACTTAACAATCAAGGAAATACAAACCAAAGCTACTTTGAGATTCAATCCTACACCATTCATAATGGCAAAGACACAAGTGTCATCTCACTCCATTAAAATATCTTGATATTTGCAGACAAATGTATAGAAATAGAAAAGAAAATCAACCTGAGTGTGATGTACCAAACTCAGAAAATAAAATATGCTTTTATTCACTCATATGAAGATATTAGCTCTTAAGAAAATAATAACCAAGCTACCATCTGTGGAATCACAGAGGGTAGGCATAGAATAAAGGCCTCAAGAGGACAGATAGATCATGTTAATAAAGGAAAATAGAATAGATTATTAAGTATGTACAGGGGAATGCTGAACTGTGAGGATTAAGTGGGGAGGGGATGGAAGATTTTGGGAAGAGAATATGTGGAAAGACATCTAAAATTATGGGGCATTTGTGGAGCAGTACGGAAACCTAATAGAAACTTTGTTATTTCCCCTGAATTGAAAAATATATTTTTCGCACAATAAAATATGATTTCAGCTTCCTCTCCATATAATACTACCATTTCCTCTCCACTTCTTCTGTTTCCCAAAACTACAAATTTTCTGTCTCTCAGAAGAAAAAAAAAACAGGCTATTTTGAGATAAAAACCAAACATAACATAGTAATATTTAATAAGATTAAAAAAATCATCACAACAAAGTTGGACAAGATAACCCAGCAGAAAGAAAGAGCCCCATGATCAGGAACAAGAATCAGAATCCCACGGATATACAATTCAAGAATAATATAAAAATCCTAAACTGAAAACTATGCTATACACACAGAGTACCCAGATCAGGACCTTGTACTCCCTGTGTTGGTTGTTTCCATCTCTGAGAGTTCAGATGAGCCCTCTCAGTTGATTCAGAGATCCATTCTTTTCTTGTGTTCTCAATTCCCCCAACTCTCAAATTTTTCCGACCTCTACATTTGTGGGTATCTCTAGGCTCAGAGGGATTTGATGAACACATCCTATTTGGGGTTGTGTGTTCCAAGGACACTCTTTCCATATAATTTCTGGTTTGGGTTCCTGTCTGTCACAGGATAAAGCTTCCCTAATGATGACTGAGTAAGGAATTGACCAATGAGTGTAACAGAATATCATTAGGATTCATTTTATTGGTACTTTCTTTGGCCAGCATTACTTTGTTTTACCCTATGTCTTGGATCACCTAATCTCTGGGTGCTGGTCTCCCAAACCGTGTCAGGCATGGTTCCATCTCATGCAGTAGGCCTTAAGTAAAAGCAGATATTGGTTGGCTACTCACACATGACAGATGTAGTTCAAAAGTTTTTATTACAGGATTTGTGTTTTTATTTATTTTTTGTTGGCCTGCAGGGTAACTTTCCTCACCAAAGACCCAAGAACACTGCATTGAAGGCTTGCTATAAGCATCAGCCTAACTATTCCATGTTTAATGATTAGGGAGGCCTGTGGGTGCGAGGAAATGGTAATAAGAATCTGTTATAACAAAAATTATATTTTGTTAAGAAGAGCTATGAACTTCCCTCTTATAACTACTTCTTATGTATTGCAGAGGTTCTTCGTGTTTTCATTTTCCTTTAGTTTCTTAAGTGTTTTATATATTTCTTAATTTCTTATTTGAGACATTTAAAATTCAGCAATGAGATGTTAATATCCATGAGTTTGTAGAAGTGCTGGACATTTGTCTACTTGATTTTAGATTTTTATAGCATAAATATCAGATAGAATACCTGAAATCTTTTCAAGTCTTCTGTATATGTTAGGGTATGTTTAGTGTCCAAAATGTTCTGCTTTTGAGAAGCTCTATCATTTGAGAGAAATAATTTGTAGATACCTACTAGGTCCATTTGATGTAAGATGACATTTACTTCTGAGGTTTCTTCATTATTTTTAAAGATTAATCATCAACTGGAAAAACTGGTGTGTTGAAATTGTTCACTTATTAGGTGTCTTAGCTCAAGGTGTATTGCTCTAATAATACACCATGGCAATGAGAACTCGTGTAAAAGACAGCATGTAATTGTGACTGGCTCAAAGTTCAGAGGTTTGTTCCATTGTCAGTATTACAGGGAACATGGCAGCATGTAGGCAGACATGTGCTGGAGGTATCTGAAAATTCTACAATTGGATTGACAGGCAACAGGAAGAGAAAGTGCCACGGGCCTGGCTTAAGAATATGAAGCCTACCCCCATTAACAGTTTTCCTCCAAGTCAACACCTAGTCAAACAAGTGTTCACCATTTAATAGTGCCATTCTTAAACAGTTATGAGGGACATTTTCATTGAAACCACTATATTAGATTTGTGTTAATTACTATCTTTAATTCCATTACAATACTTTGTAATGAAATGATGCACAAGAATTTAGTGCATATATATCTAGTATTATGGTATATTTCTGATTAAGTCATCACTTTATTGTAATGAAATATCCTTTGTTATTTCTCTCACTTACTTTAAGTTTGCTGTATATTTTATCAGATATCAGGATGGTAATGCCTGCTTGTTTCATTTTCTCAATTGCTTAGAATACTATACTCCACTAATAATTGTGCCTATCCTTAGAGCTGAAGTTAGTGGTCTTTTGTTTACTTAACTCTTCAGGCAACCTGTGTCTTTTGATTAAAAAGTTGAAAGCAATAACATTTAGAGTTATTATTAAAAGGTAGATGTACATTTTAGCTATTTTGATACTTTTTCATAGCCTGTGTATTTAGTTGTGACTTGCTTTTCATTATTGCTGTAGGATAATGTGCTCTTTTAAACTGTGAAAATTTATCACTCATATTGGTTTAATAAAACACTGATTGACCAATAGCCTGGTGTAAACAGAACTTTCTGTACTGCTGGGTCCCACAACTGTTCAGTCCCAAAGCAACACACAGAGGCTTATATTACTTACATCTTCTTTGGCCTATAAGCTCAGGCTTCTTCTTAACTAACACATTTTAAGTTAACCCATTTCTATTATTTTATGCTTTACCATATGGCCCGTGGTTTGTTACATCTTGCTTCTTGGGTGACTACATAGCACTGCCGGACTCTACCTTCTTTCCTTCTCTCCTCCACTTGTATTTCCTGTACTCTGCACTGCCCTAGGAAAGAACATTCTTTTTTTTTTGGTTTATTGAGACTGGGCTCCTCTGTAGCTCTGGGGACTGTCCTAGAACTAGCTCTTGTAGACCAGGAGATCTGCCAAGTGCTGGGATTAAAAACATGTGCCACTACCACCCAGCTAAAACAGCTCCATTATTAACCAGTGATAATAAACCATATTCATTATATACAGAGGGGAATCTCACACCTGCCAGTCAGGAAGTATAGGTAGGGTGACAAGACTAAGAGAATTATTGGAAGAGGAAAGGCAGAGATGCAGTCACCAGCAAGACACAGAAAAAGCAAGGTGAGAATGCCTCACTGAGAAAAGGTTCCAAGACACATGGCTAAACATAGATGAGAATTTTTAAGTTGTAAGAGCTAGTTAATAAAATTGAGATAATATGCAATACAGTTTATAATTAACATTAGCCTATGTGTGTTTCATTGGGATTGAATGGCTGTGTGACTGGGCAGGATAGAAACTTTCATCTACACATTATACTTAAGGTTGTATTTGTTTTCCTTCTAGAATTACTTGGCTATGTTCAATTTTGAGTATTGAGGACAATACTCTTTTTTTTGCTTTTTTTAATCAATGCATTTAGGTCATCTGGAAATCTTTCTTTTGCAACAATGTCATATAATATTTTATGGGTACAAAAGACTACTTGGATACAGTCAGTGCCTTTTAAAAGTTGGAGTGTATAGCCAATAGTTTTTCTGTCTTTCAGAATTTCCATTTAGAAATTGTGAATTGGTTGGTATTCTGATTAGTTTATTTTATATATGAATTTTTTCTCATGTAATTTTCAATATTTTTGTTTTATATATTTAGAAATCTGATGATGGTGTGTCCTAGAGTGTTTCTTTATTTTTGGTATTTGATTCTTGTATTCCTATATCTTGTAATTTTTTTCAAATTATGTCTAGATCTTCTAATTTAGTTTTGAGTCTTGAGTTCTAATATTTTATCTTATAATTGATTCATTCTAGGTATAGGGGATTTTCATGAGTTCATAATGGGTATATTGAGATATATTTTATAATTTGTGTGTTGGTATATTACTTTGTTCCCATCTCCATTAACATTAAGGCTTGTGTTAGTTTCCGTGTTCCTTCAGTTTTTTTTCCAGAACAATCTTAGGAATGTTGGTGTTAATAATTCTTAGAAAGACTTGAAGAATTCTTTGTTGAATCTTTCCATTCTTGAGCTTTCATTGTTGTTCAGGAATCTATTAATAACTGCTTCCATTTCACTAGGGATTAACTTTTATGTTATTTATAGCTATTTATTTAATATTGACAGGATGTATATTAATAAATTTATTTGTTTATTTATTTATTTTGTTTTTCTGTTTGGTGAAGTTTGGATTTGTAAAATATATACTTCTTGTATTTGTTTCTCTTATGTGTGGATATTAGCTGTTAAGTAAATGATAACCAAGCTACAGTCCATAGACCCAGAGAGATTATGTTTGGAGGATGGTACAGTGTACGGTGGATATGAATTGGCCTGGTAGGGAAAAATAGAATAGGTTTCATGGTTGGACTTGGGCCTTGGAGGTAATGGAAATGGAGATCAGTTGAGAATAAGGAAGGGAGATGTGGTTAAAGGAGGGAATTCAGGAAAACACACTTCTCCTTAAAGATCATTTGAGGGGTTGAGTATTGAAACTAATATAGTAGAAGTTTCTTAATTTGGATATTCTTCATCCACTTTTTAGTTAATTTGGCTAAACGTGAAGCAATCTAAATTTTCACAAAGAATCAGTGTTTCACTTCATTGATTCCTTGTGTTGTTTGTTTCCATTTCAATGATTTCAGTACTAAGCTTGACTATTTTTGCTGTCTACTCTTTTTCTATGTTGTCTTTTCTTGTCATTCTAGAGCTTTCTAGTATGTCATTAAGTAACTAATATCAAACTAATATCAAATATCTCATATTATTTTATTCAGGTGCTTAATTCCAATCATTAGACCTGATTTCATTATGTCCCATAGATTTGGATTTTTTTAATTCAATAATAAATAATATATAATTTCTGTCTTGATGTACTTAAATTTAAGAGCGAACTGTTTGTTTTCCAAAGGATATTTATATTTCTATTGTTTTCATTGTTGATGACATTCATATTTATTCTGTGGGTCTTAGCTGGGGTAATTTTTGTAGATTCCTGGGAATTTATCTATAGCCAAGGTTCTTGCTAACCCTATAATGGCTCCATCAATCAAGATATCTCTTTCCTAGCTCTCATCTTTGGTTTTTCTTCCTTCTTGACTATACCATTCCTTCAAGTTCTCCTCATTCCTCCTTTTTTCCCTCTTCCTCCCATTCCACTCACCCTTCTCCTCCCACCACCATGCTTGCAATTTTGTCAGGTGATTTTGCCTATTTTGACATTCAAGATGGGTATATATTTGTTTTTCTTAGGATTAACGTTATTACTTAGCTTCTCTAGGATCGTGAACTATAGACTCCATATCCTTTGTTCATACCTAGTATCCACTTATGCATGAGTACATACCATATTCATCATTTTGGGTCTGGGTTACCTCACTCAGGATAGTGTTTTCTAATTCCATCTAATTGCATGCAAAATTCAAGATGTCATTGTTTTTTACAGCTGAGCAATACTCTAATGTGTAAATGTGCCACCTTTTCTTTACCCATTCTTTGGTTGAGGGGCATCTGGGTTGTTTAGAGGTTCTGGCTATTACTAATAATGCTGCTATGGAACTTTGTTGAACAAAGGCTTTTCTAGTATGATTGCGTATCTTTTGGGTATATTCACAAGAGAGGTATTGCTGGATCTTGAGGTAGGATGTTTCCCAATTTTCTGAGAAATTCCCACACTGATTTCCAAAGTGGTTGTACAAGTTTGCATTCCCACCAGCAATGGATGAATGTTCCCCTTACTCCATATACATTCCAGCATAAGCTAACATTGGTGTGTTTGATCTTAGCTATTCTGACAGATTGAAGATGCTAACTGAGAGTTATTTAGATTTACATTTCCCTGATGGCTAAGGATGTTGAAAATTTCCTCAAGTATCTTTTGACCATTTGAGATTCTTCTGTTAAGATTTCTCTGTTTAGTTCTGTACCTCATTTTCAATTGGGTTATTTAAAATGTTGATGTCTAATTTCTTGAGTTCTTTATATATTTTGGAGATCATTCCTTTGTCTCTTGTGGGGTTGGTAAAGATCTTTTCCAATTCAGTAGGTTGCATTTTTGTCTTATTGACAATATCCTTTGCTTTATAGAATATTATCTGTTTCAGGAGGTGTCAATTTTTTTATTGTTGCTCTCAGGGCTTGTGTTACTGAGGTTATATTTAGGAAGTGGTCTCCTGTGCCCATGCAATTCAACTACTTTACACTTTCTCTTTAATCAGGATCAGTGTGGTTCGGTTTATATTGATGTCTTTAAGTTATTTGGATTTGAGTTTTGTGCATGGGGATAGATATGGATCAATTTTCATTCTTCTACCTGTTGATATCCAGTTATGCCAGTACCATTTGGTGAAGATACCTTCTTTTTCAATTATATAATTTTAGATTCTTTATCAGGTGTTCATAGGTGTGTGGAATAATATCTGAATATTTGATTTGATTCCATTGGTCAACCTCCTTGTATTTATGACAGTACCAAACTGTTTTCATTACTGTAGCTCTGTAATAGAGCTAAATGTCAGGGATGCTGGTGGTTCTGGAAGTTCTTTTATTGTACAGGAATGTTTTGGATTTCCAGAGTTTTTCATTTTTAAATATGGAATTAATTATTGTTCTTTCAAGGTCTGTGATAATTTGTGATGAGATTTTGATGGGGATTGCATTGACTCTATAGACTGCCTTTGGTAGGATTGACATTTTTACTATGTTGATCCTACCAATCCAAGAGCATGGGAGATCTTATCATTTTCTGGTATCTCTTCAAGTTCTTGTCAAATACATTCTTCACTTCCTTGGTTAGTGTCACCCCAAGATATTTTATGTTATTTGAAGCCATTGTGAAAGGTGATGTTTCTCTGATTTTCCTCTAACCTTCTTTATTACTTGCATATAGGAGGGCTACTAATTTTTTGAGTTGAACTTCTATCCTCCTACATCACTGAAGGTATTTCTCAGCTGTAGGAGTTCTCTGGTAGAGTTTGGGGGTCACTTATGTATGCTATCATATCATCTGCCAATAACAATTTGAATCCCCTTGATCTCCTTTTGTTGTCTTATTGCTATAGGCAGAACTTCAAAAACTATTTTCGAGAGATATGGAAAGAGTGGACAGCCTTGTCTTGCTCCTGATTATAGTGGAATAGCTTTCAGTTTCTCTCAATTTAATTTAATTTTAGCTGTTGGCTTGCTGTAGATTGCTTTTATTATATTAAGGTATGTACCTTGTATTACTGATCTCTCCAAGTTCTTTAGCATGATTTTCTCAAATGTTTTTCAGCATCTAATGAAATGATCATATTTTCTTCTTTCAGTTTATTTATACGATGGATTGCATTGATAGATTTTAATATGTTGAATCAGACCTGCATATCTTTGATGAAGCAGAGTTGATTGTGGTGGATGATTTTTTAATGTGCTCTTGGATTTGGTTAGCCTGTATTATATTGAGTATTTTTGCATCCATGTTCATTAGTGAGATTGATCTGCAGTTATCTTTCTTGGTTTAGTCTTTGTGATGCTTTGGTATTAGGGTAAAGCTAGCCTCATAAAAAGAGTTTGGCACATGTTCTTGTGGCACAATTGAATATTCTTTGGATATATACCCAAAAGTGGTGCAGTGGGTCTTAGGAAGTTTCTTTCCTAATTTTCTGAGAAGTCACCACACTGACATCTAATGGGATTGTACCAGGTTGCATTCCCAACAGCAATGCAGGAGTGTTCCCTTTACCCCAAAACCTCTCCAGCATAAGTTGTCATCAGTGTTTTTGACCTTGGCCATTCTTACAGGTGTAAGATGGAATCTCAGAGTTGTTTTGATCTGCATTTCTATGATGACTAAGGATGCTGAGCATTTCCTCAAGTGTCTTTCAGCCATTTTAGATTCCTCTGTTGAGAGTTCNTTTGACCTTGGCCATTCTTACAGGTGTAAGATGGAATCTCAGAGTTGTTTTGATCTGCATTTCTATGATGACTAAGGATGCTGAGCATTTCCTCAAGTGTCTTTCAGCCATTTTAGATTCCTCTGTTGAGAGTTCTCTGTTTAGGTCTATACTCCATTTTTTATTGGATTATTTATTCTTTTGATGGTCAATTGCTTTAGTTTTATATATATTTTGGAGATCAGACATCTGTCTGATGGGGGGGTTAGTGAAGACATTTTCCTATCCTGTAGGCTGCTGTTTTGTCTTGTTGACCATGACCTTTGCTTTACAGAAACTTTTCAGTTTCAGGAGGTCCATTTATTAACTGTTTCCCTCAGTGACTGTGCTACTGGGGTTATATTTAAGGACATATGCTGAACTATGTTCACAGAAGCATGATTGTTATAGCCAGAGCATGGAAACTACCCAAATGCCTTTGGATCAAAGAATGGATAAGGAAAATGTGGCACATTTATATAACGGAGCACTACACAGCAGAAAAAATAATGACATTTTCAATTTTACAAGCAAAGGGATAGAGCTAGAAAACATGATTTTGACTAAGGTAATCCATACTCAGAAAGACAATTATCACATGTACTCACTCATAAGTGATTTTTTAAATATGAAGCAAAAAAAAGCAGCCCACATATCACAATCCCAGAGAACCTAGACAACATTGAGGACCCAAAAGATATATATANTATATATATATATAATTTACCTCAAAAGTAGAAAAAGACAAGATCTCTTTAGTAAATTGGGAGCATAGGGACCTTGGGATAGGGTTGAAAGGGAGGGGAAAGGCATGGAGGGGAGCAGAGAAAAATGTAGCCTCAATAAAAATCAATTTTAAAAAGAGTTTGGCAGTGTTCCTTCTGTTTCTACTATGTGGAATACTTTGTAAAGTACAAGTATTAGCTCTTCTTTGAAGATCTGGTAGAATTATACACTAAAACCATCTGGACCTAGACTTTTTTGTTGTGAAGTTTTTGACGACAGCTTGTATTTTCTTGCCATTTATAGGTCTATTTAAGTTGTTCACCAGGTGTTGTTTTAATCTTGATTTATGTTATCTTTCTAGAAAATTGTCCATTTCTTTATATTTTCCAATTTTGTGGACTACGGGTTTTTATAGTATGTCCTAACGATTCTCTGAATTTCTTCAGTATTTGTTGTGATGTTCTACTTTTTATTTCTGATTTTGTTAAATTGTATGTTCTCAGTCTTCCTGTTGATTAGTTTAGATGCAGGTTTGTCTATCTTGTTGCTATTCTCAAAGAACCAGCTCCTTGTTTAATTGATTCTTTGTATTGTTTTCATAGTTTCTATTTTGTTGATTTCAGCCTTTAATTTGATTATTTCCTATCTCCTACTCCTCCTGGGTGAATCTGCTTCTTTTTACTCTAGAGCTTTCAGATGTGCTGTTAAGTCACTGTTGTGTGCTTTCCCCATTTTCTTTAGGTGGGCACATAGTTCTATGAAATTTCCTCTTCTCACTGCTTTCATAGTGTCCCATAAGTATGGATAAGTCGTGGCTTCATTTTCATTGAATTCTAGGAAGTCTTTCTTTCTTTATTTTTTCCTTAACCCACAGGTGGTTTAATAATTTATTTTTTTCAATTTTAATGAGTTTGTAGGCTTTCTGAGAGTAGTATATTTGTTAAATTCTAACTTTAATCCATAATGATCTAATAAGACATAGGGATTTACTCCAATGTTTTTTGTATCTCTGGAGGTTTCTTTGTTACCAGGTATGTGATCAATTTTAGAGACTTGTGAGGTGCTAGGAAGAAGAAATAATCTTTCGTGATTGGGTAGAATGTTCTGTATATACCCCTTAAGTTCATTTGAGTCATGACTTCTGTTAGTTCTCTTATTTCTCTGTTAATATTCTGTATGGTGACCTGTCAATTGGGTAGAGTGGAGTGTAGGAAGAAGACCCACTAGTTTGTTCCGGCAGCCCAGAACCACTGAAATTGTATTAATTAAAACACTGCTTGGCCCATTAGCTCTAAATTCTAAATTGGCTAGCTCTTATATTACTTTAACCCATTTCTATCAATCTCTATATTGTCACATAGCAGTGGCTTAGTGGAAAAGATTCTAACTGGTGTCTGTCTCAGGTGGAGGATGCATGGCTTCTCCCTCTGCCTCTTCTTCCCTGAATTCTATTATTTTCCCCATGTAGCTCTGTTCCCCTATAGCTCTGCTATAGGCTGAAAGCATTTCTTTCATTAGCCAATGAAAGAAACACATAGACACAAGTACCTCCTACACCATTTCCCCTTTTCTGATTGAACAAGAAGGAAGGCTGTTACTTTAACATAGTAAAATTACATATAAGAAAACAGGTATCAAATAAGAATTGCATTTACAATATTTATATCTACTTTATCTTTTATCTTAACTAAGAGAAACTATAACTATAAATTCTTCAACTCTATCAAAGACCTCAGAAGGATATAATATTACCTAAGTAAACAGGAAGTGCATTGTAAGCAAATTCCAAAACTGTAGAATTGACAGAGACATCTCGCTATCTGGACAATAAACCAAAGCTTTTCTCTGCCTTTGGGACATCCATCTTCTTCCTACAGGCACATAGTATCAGTCATAGTTTTCCATGAGGCAGGAAAATGCAAAGACAGTTCAATAATTTTCTTCTGTTTCCTGAATTTACAGACTCTTTCATTAAGTAGGAACCCCAAAGAATCATCTCAACTTTAGGCAAGTTCAGCAGTCATTTCTCTGCTGGTCCTGCATATCCAGTGAAGCACTCCAGGCAAGAACAATCTCTTGCCCAAATGGCTAACCAGCACCATAAGGAGCCTCTTCAAAGCCCATCTTCCTACTGAAATAGCTTGTGCTGCCAGGAGGAGATGTGTCTCATTGTCTTGAAAAGTCCTAAGTCATTAAACATTTTCAATGCCATATTCTGAAGGTCTCTGAAAGATTTGAATAATATCTATTTATCTAAATATATCTTTATATATCTAGAAATCCTAACTAACATGACTACAATATTGATTATAATAGATGAGTATTAACCTACATTCCTAAATTATACATTACATTTTTAAATGAATTACACAAACACAATACCTTAATGAAGGGTAGAAATATACACATATAGTAATCAGGTCTTTCATGGGGTATCCTGTGTGATAGTTTCATCTCAGTAAGCAGTTGGGTGAAGTAATTTTTGAGGGTGGTAATGTGGTCTGTCAAATCACCTTGATCTGGTAGTATTCCACAAGTTTTTTCTGTGGAAAAAAGAGAATAACTTTTCCAAGCAACATATCCTTAGACTCAAATTTGAAAGTCATGATACCTTTATAATATACATGCTGATTTAGCTTAGCAGNATAGATATAGATATAGATATAGATATAGATATAGATATAGATAGATAGATTCCAGACTCTGTGAATTTTCTATTTTTATGTGCCATACATAATTTTTAATCCTTTTAATGTATTACTATCTGTACTCTGTCTCTTTAAAGGCTTTACCCTTTTTTAAAGCATTAGCTTTATGACTTTCTATACTTTTTTCTTCTCTCTTCCAAGCCTACATACATTTATCCAACACTATGACACATTTAGAGTTCTTTATGTCTGAATTTGTCCTTATTGCATTATCTGTAATTCTCTGCTGTCTTGAACACTTTTAAAATAGTAAGAAACTTGGTTGCAGCTGTTCTGGATGCTGGTTCCACCTCTCTCCAGTTTTAAAATGGTGGATGCTCTGGGGCTACGAGGTAGGAACCACACTCAACACTTTTACTCTGAGAATGAGCATACAGTACATAAAATCTTTTTATCTGTGTAATAGCTAAATCTGCCATGCATCACACTGCACAGCCTGGAAATATCTCTGTGTATGGTGGCAGCAATCTGTCATGGTCTCCCACCTGTAAAAATGAAGAAGACCTGATCCTGCTGCCTGCCCAGGTTGGAACAACTGAGCTGGTCTCAGCTATTTTCCTTAAGCAAGCTGCAGCAGTCTGCTCACAAATATCATTCAAATGATGTCTCCCAAAAGAGCCAGAGGTCGTGCTGGCAGCATAGCCCAGAAAGCTGGCATTTTAAAATGGCTTCAGCTTTTTTTCTTGCTATGGTTGAATCAGGAAAATGTCTCCTGAAGGATTTCTGGCAAGATGCTGGCAAACAGCAAGAAGCTCATAAACTCTGTATTTTCTTTTCTAGAATTCCTTTTCAAGAACTCTAAGGTTTTATATGGATTTAGTTAACAATGGTTAGAAGGCCAGTTGTAGGAGGAGGGTCCACTTGTTCGTCCCAGCTGCCCAGAACCAAAATAATCACACAGAAATTGTATTAATTAAAACACTGCTTGGCCCGTTAGCACTAGCTTTTTATTGGCTAACTCTTATATTAATTTAACCCATTTATATTAATCTATATATTGCCACATTGCAGTGGCTTCCCAGTAAAGATTGTAAATAGCATCTGTTTCAGGCTCCTCCCTCCACCTCTTCTTCCCAGCATTCCATTTTGTTTTCTTCACATAGCACTGGTCCCCTATAGCTCTGCTATAAACCCAAAGCATTTCCTTTATTAACTAATGAAGGAACACATAGAAAGAAGGACCTACTACACCAATGGAGTGTTGAGGTCTCCTACTATTAGGGTGTGGGATTTGATGTGCAATTAAATTTTAGTAATGTTTCTTTTATGTATGTGTGTGCTCTTGTATTAGGGACATAGATGTTCAGGATTAAGACTACTTCTTGATTGATTGTTTCTCTTATGAATATAAAGTCATTCTTAATTTCTTCTGATTGATTGTAGTTTGCCATCTGTTTTTTTTTGTATATTAGGATAGCTATCCCCACCTGTTTCTTAGGTTCATTTGTTTGAAAAACCCTTCCAAACCCTTTACTCTGAGATAATGTCTGTCTTTGAAGTTGACATGGGTTTCTTGTATACAGTAGAATACTAAATGATGTTTTCATATCCAGTCTTTTAGCCTGTGTCTTTATATAGGTAAGTTGAGTCCATTGATATTAAGAGATATTAATGACTAGTGGTTATTATTTTTTGCTAGTAATATTTGTCTGCTTGCCTTCTTTAAGATATGCTTATGGGGATTATCTATTGCTTGTGTTTTTGTGCATTCAGTTAGCTTATTTGGATTGGGGTTTTCCTTCTAGTACTTTCTGTAGGGCTTGATTTATGAAAATATACTGTTTAAATTTGTTTTTGTTATTGAATATCTTGTTTTATTAATTGATGTTAACTGAAAGCTTTGCTGGGTATAGTAGTCTTGGGTTTTATCTCTGGTCTCTTAGTGTCTGCAACACATCAGCCCAGGACCTACTGGCTTTCATGGTTTCCATTGAAAAATCGGGTGTAATTCTGATAGATCTACATTTATACGTTACTTCACCTTTTTATTAGCAGCTCTTAATATTCTTTCTTTATTTTGTATATTTTGCATACTATATGGGGAGGGAATGTTTTTTGATGTAGTCTACTTGGTGATCTGTAAGCTTCTTGTACCTTCATAGGAATATCCTTCTTTAGGTTGAGAAAGTTTTCTTCTATGATTTTGCTGAATATATTTTCTGTATCTTTAAGCTAGAGTTCTCCTATTTTCTCTACAGCATCTTCAACACCTGAAATTCTTTCTTCTATCTCTTATATTCTATTGATTATACTTGTCTCTGTAGTTCCTGTTTGTTTACCCAGATTTTCCATATCCACAATTCCCTTGGTTTGTGTTTTTTTATTGCCTATATTTCAGTCTTCAAGTCTTGAAATGTTTGCTTAACCTGTTTGATTTTTTTTCTTGGTTTTCTTGGATTCCTTTGAGGGATTAATCTCTTCCATTTTTTGTTTATCTTTTTCTCCATTTCTTTAATAGAGTTTTTCATTTCCTCTTTAAAGGTCTCCATTTTCATACAGGTATGTTTAAAGTTGCTTTCTTCTGCTTCTTTCTGGGTTAGGATGATCAAGTCTTCCTATTGTGTGACCATTGGATTCTGGTGTTACCATGTTGCTTTTTAGGTTGTTCCATGAATTTTGCATTGGCACTTGCCTATTTCTTACTTCAAATGAGGCTGGCAGAGTCTTTGCTTCTTGGTCCATCCATAAAGTGGCTTTCTGAGTGTTTGGGAATTTTTCTTTTCCTACTATGTACTGTCAATTTCTGTGTCTCAAAAAATTTCTGAGGTCTCTGTAAGCCTGCTCTCTAGGTCTCCTCTCCTGGTTCACTCTCTTGATTCTGTTTCTTGGTCCCCTCAGTATTGTAGCAAGCTTTTGGTCTCCTCCATATTGTAGGAAGCTCTATTTCAGATTTCCACTGATATTGCAGGAGGATAGGCAAGTTTGGGGGTGGGATGAGGCTAGTAGTTCTCAAGGACCATTACATGGGATTGGGTAATGGGGAAGCCTAACTGCAGAAAATTCTCCCGCTGACTGTCTGGCTGGCTAGAAAAGCGAGAGTTGGTGGAGGGGCATGGGTTTTTGTACATATCTATATGTGCTTTCTTGAGGCCCTTTTCTGCGCTTCAACTACGTTGCTTTTCTAAGGAATATAGTAGTTGGATTACTGATGAGTGGTAAAGACATTATCTTATGGCTCTTCATTTTTGTGTGTGTGTTTTTTTTTGTTTTCTCCACTAGGTACTAGGCATCAGTATTTGTTATATTTGAAGTGTTTATTGGTATCAGTATCAAGTCTTGTCTTTTTGGGTGGCCATTTTCTACTTTGGTTGTTGTTGCCCTAGTATAGAGTACTTTTGCAGGTCAGTGGGTAGTAGAATGAAATTAAGATGCCCTAGAAGAAAGGCTGAGTGACTATGGAAAAAAAATCTAGGGAACCAGGTCAGCATAAAAATGAAGAGCTCCAGGAAAAATGAGGTAAAGCAGGGTTGGAAGAAGGATTTAGTAAATCAGGACACTAAAGGACTAAATAATTTAGAGAAAACATGATGAAGGATAAGAAGAATAGTGAGAATCCTGTATCTGAGTCTCAGAGCAGTAGTAGAAAGTGTTTTTATGGATCAGCACCTGAAATATATGAATGGAGAAGGGCTTGAAAGGATGCCTGACGTGGATGTTGGAAAAGAACTAAGATGGGACAGCTCCAGGAGGCAGAGTTCTCTAAGAAGGAAGGTAAATTGGGAAGAAGGGTTCCTACTAGTTTATAACTGAGCCCTTATGGTTCCTAGACTACAATTTGAGCTCTTGGGAGAAATGTGGCTATCTGAGTGATTGCATAACTAATCTGTATGCTACTATGTTTCCTGTTTTAAGTCCAAAAGTTCTTATCAAGCTGTATCAAGATATGAAATTTCTCAATCACCAATAGGATTAATATCACTTCAGAACTGAATGGCTCTGAGGTTGCAAGAAATTATGGAGATGCTGAGATGTGGAAATCTTTGGGTGTTGCTGAATCTAATCTATAATTAAGTCTGGTCCTGAGCCTCAGTACATTTTCCTGTGAAGTTTCTGCAACTTAAACACATTTTTTAATCAACAAATGAACTTAAGTGAAACAAACCGGAGTGATAGAAATCTAATCCTTTCTCTGGTAGCTGTTAATGTAACAACTAACACTACTAATATATACCATTAAGACAAACAAAGAAAATGATTACTTAGGCATTTCCCATGAACTTTGTGGCAGAATGCCTCAAGGCAGAAAAGAAAGAATGTGGATATCCAAAGGGGATAAATATCCATGGAAGAGGTGCGACTGAAATCTCAATGGCTCCTGATCATTTTCTGTCCACATATTTCCACTGATACGCATTTCCTTCTGAAATATAAGTCAATTTAAGTTCTTGACACCATTAAACCCTCATATGGAGTAAGACATGCCTTTCTAATAGCCATCTTATATTCTATTTAGAGATAGCATGAAGTGTTTTATGTATGCCAAGACTTAATATGCAAAGTATTTGAAGGGCATAAGAACTTGAACATTCCAGTTTAAATACTTAGCTTAAATTTTCTGAGTTTTAATGATTTTCAACAAAATATAAATTCATGATTCTCTGAAAATATTTTCTACTATGTACATATTTTCTTCTGAGTCAAAAATATTTTCAACTGGGTCATGTATTTAAAGACTTTGCTATGTGTTTTTTGGCAATGTAATTGGGCAAGGCTACCAGGTGAGGTGATTTGGAAAAGTTCCATACTCTGTAGGTGATGGGCACAGCAGAGGAAGAAGGCCATTAAGGGATAACCTTATGAGGTCATATACAACTCATGTTGCAGAATGTAATCTACTTCCAGGGTCTCTTGTACAATATATGTGGATCTCTTGTAGGAGGAGGAAGCTTGTGTGCTTCATATCAACCAAGACCTGGAATAATCACACAGAAACTTGATTAATTGCAATAATGATTGATTAATATCTTAAATATATTTCTAGTTAGGTCTTACATCTTAAATTAACCCATTTCTATCATTTTATATTTTATTACAAGGCTTGTGATTTACTGTTAATGTTCCAGGGTATTTGTCTTCTTTGGCAACTACTTGGCATCACCCTGAATCTGCCTTTTTTCTCCTCTATCTCTGCTTTGAATTCCTGCCTAGCTTTATTCTGTGCTGCAACAGGGCCAAAGCAGCTTCCTTATAAACCTATGATAATAAAACATATTGACAAAATACAGAGGGGAATCTAACATCACCTCTCATTTTCTGCCTAAATAAAAAGAAGGATTTTGCTTTTTTCTGTGAGGTCCCTGTCCAGCAAAGGGCCCCGATCTTGTACCAGAAGATCCATTGGAGAGCTTTTGAAGGAAGGCATGGGCAGGTGTCAGTGTAAAAATTCCTCCAACAATGTGAAAAACAGCATGATAATACCAGAACCCAGCAAACATACAACAGGAAAACTTGAACACCCTAATCCAGAAGA
>LOEQ01005930.1:55383-71154 GCA_001685075.1 Bramus lutescens | reverse complement strand
ATATATTGTTTTCATCTCTTGAAGTATCATATAAGAATAAAAGTGGAAAAATTAAACAGATAGACTAGAAGAAGTTATGAGATGCAGAGTTAAAAAAAAACTATAGTAAGACAGATGAGAAATACTCGAAGAAGAGAATGGGTGAAGGATGGAAGAACAAAAAATCAGAGAGATGAGGGAAGATAGGATATTGTGGAGATAGAGGGGAGATATAAAGTAAAAAGGAGACAAAGTAAAGGGACAAAATCTAATTTTGATTAACTTGGGGTTAGCACATTTTAAAATTACTATCATTCACCTTTTCTTATTCACTTGCCTTTTAATAATAAGGTTGCTTGGGAAATTGGTGCATCGGAAGATTAAACACAGGTTTAAAAAGGATTGCAGAGCACCTGCAGGAAAGGGAGACAAATCAAACTTTAATGTCTCCTTCAGATTCCATATAATCCAAATGAAAATGATGTGTAATTAAGATATACATTCAACTTTTGGGGAAAGCTATTTTATTTAGAAGGGGAAATTAATGATTATAAAATAACTCCATGGTTCATCTTTTGATTTTGAGTAAAAGTGATCATCGGCATGAACCAGTTTTGTTTCCTCATATTCACATGCATTTTTATCATGTGCAATTATTTATATATTGTGTATAGCTTCCTGGTATTTGTGTTATGGTGTGTGTGTGCATGTGTATACATGTGATATGTGTCTGTGTGACACAGTACACAGATGGAATTCAAAGGACAATTTTCATGGTTCTTTTCTTCTAAAATGTGGGCTATAATGATGTAAACAAGGTTATCAGGTTTAGTGACAAGGGCTTTTACCTGCTGAGCACAACATTGTCCCATAAAGTAAATAGCCCTAACTTATTAATAAAATATTATTTTCTTATAACTGCATGTTTATTTCAGTTCCACATATTGCTAGTCATTTTTAATTGATTTGATGGAAATAAAGTTGATGACTCTTTAGAAATTTATGATAATGATCTAACTTTTGAGCCAAGTAAAAAATTAAAAGTTTATGTGGAAAAGTTCTCTCAATTGATTATAAAAGGAAATTTGAGACTTGTCAACAATCAGAAATAGACTCAACAGAGATTGTAGTGCCTTTTACAACTGATGAATTAAAAAAAACTATGGAAGAAAATGAACCTAGGCAAACATCCTGTGCTAATTTGTAGGAATGATTCATAGCAATTATCTCAAAAGCAATAAAATTAACCTTATTAAGAGAACTTATTCATTTATTTTATTTTTTTTAATTTTTATTAAGAATTTCCACCTCCTCCCCTCCTCGCATTTCCAGCCCATCCTCCCCACTTCCCCTCCTCCTCACTCTCCAATCCAGAGATCAGTCAGGGATCAGCACCCCTCACAGTCCTGACTTCCTTGCTCATGATCTCCTTTCTTCTGCTCCTCNNNNAGTTCAGTGCTCCAATGTGAGTCTCTGTCTCTATCTCCATCCATTGCCAGCTGAAAGTATCTATGTTGATATGCAAAATATTCATCAGTGTGCCTTAGGATTGGGCCAGTTGAGGTGCCCCTTAGGGTTGGCAAGAGTCTTGACTCTAGAGGGGTTCCCAGGGGTCCAAGGAGATGACACCAAAAATTCTATCAAGGAACTTCTGCGACTCATAAATACCTTCAGTAATGTAGCAGGATACAAGATTAACTCAAAAATACCAAGATTCCCTCCTTTACACTGTTAGTAAATGGGCTGAGAAAGACATCCGTGATTCATCAACCTTCACAATAACAACAAATAACATAAAATAACTCAGAGTAACTCCAACCAAACCTGAATTACAAGAAATTTAAGTCTTTGAAGAAAGAAATCAAAGAAGACAGGAAAAAAATGAAAAGACCTCCCAAGCTATTTGTCAGGTATAATTAATATAATAAAAAATGTCAATCTTATCAAAAGCAATCTACAGATTCAATGCAATGCCCATTAAAATCCCAGTAAAATTCTTCACAGTTCTCAAAATAACAATCAACTTCATATGGAAAAACACAACAAAACAAAACAGAACACCAGGATAGCCAAAACAATCATGTACAATAATGAAACATCTGGAAGCATCATAATCCCTGACTTCAACCTCTACTACAGAACTAAAGTACTGAAAACACGCTGGTATTGGCATGAAAACAGACAGGAGGATAAATGTTACCGAACTGAATACCAATCTATCAATCTGCACACTTACAAACACCTGAATTTTGACAAAGAAGCAAACAAATATAAAATGAAAAGAAAAGACAAATGGTGCTGGCATAACTGGATTTCATAAGGTAAAAGAGTGAAAGTAGACCCATATCTATTGCCTTTCACAGAACTTATATCCAAATGAATCAAAGGCTTCAACATAAAATCAAACACGCAGAACCTCATGGAAGAGAAATTGGAAAGTATACTTAAACGTCTTGGCACAGGAGACCAGTTCCTAAATATATTCTCAGTAGCACAGACACTGAGAGAAACAGTTAATAAATGGGACCTCCTGAAACTCTATGAAGCAAAGGACATGGTCAACAAGACAAAATGGCAGCCTACAGAATGGGAAAAGAATAGGAAAATATGGTACATTACACCTTTGATTACTACACAGCAGAAAAAAAATGACATTTTGAAGATTGTGGGCAAATGGATGGATATAGAAAACATCATATTGAGTGAGGTAATCCAAACCCAGAAAGACAAATATCATATGTACTCACTTCAGATTCTTTGTTGCTGAAGTGACTGAGGCTAGTTAGCCATTATGTAGGGGTTGGGAAATGAAATTGACTCCTCTGGGAAGCAATGTATGCTTTGAATTGCTGAAGCATCTGTTACCATTTCAGTTCTTAAGGGAGAGATACCTAAAAATTTTTAAGAATTATTTAAAAGGAAGATTTTTTTCACAATGATTCTAACATTTGAGATCCTCTAAGTCATCTTGGCACTATTAAAGCCACACTATAGTTATTAACATGCAAAAAATAACCAAACTATTATTTTTTCAAATGTGAGAACCTCCTTAATGCTTATTTTCTCAGTAAAACTGATAATGGCCTACATAAGTTGTGAAATCCCACTGAAATGTGGGGTTCTAGCAGAATATATTAAGATATACTATATTTGGTTGTAATAATGTATAAACTGCATGAAACAAGCATAAGTAGTTCAAATTTTCAAAACTCCCTTATCTTTTCTATGTATTGTAACCTTACAGTGTCCTTTTACGTTATTTTAGAAACCAAAATATTTTTTCTTCTTAATTTAAATTAAAAAAAATTTATTTTGCATGTTACATATCAATCCCAGTTCCCATTCCCTTCTCTCCTCTGACTCTCCCAACTTATCTCCTCCATCCAGTCCTCAGAGAAGATTAGACTTCTCATGAGAAGTGAGCAAAGTCTAGAGCATCACTCTGAGTCAGCACCAAAGTCCTCCTCCCTATATGTAGGTTGAATAAGGTATACCTCCAAAAGGAACAGACTGGACTCCAAAAAGCCAGTTCATGCACTAGGGATAAATCCTGGTCACACTGCAAGTGGACCCACAGGCTGCCCTAGCTATTCAACTGCCACCCCCATTCAGAGGGCCTACTTTGGTCCTATGCATGTTCTCCTGCTGGCAGTCTGGAGTCTGTGAGCTTCTCATTACAAAGATATTTATTAGGAAAATTTTGCTACAAGAAACTCAGCTATTCTGTTAATTATACAAGTATGTGGGGAAGTGTTTAAAAAATACTCTCTAACATGTAATTGTGATAGTAACCTGAACTTAGTGTGGTAAGCAATTGCACTTTACCCTATGTATTTTTATTGATTTTTATTGAGCTCTACATTTTTCTCTGTTCTCTTCATTGCCTCTCATCTGTCTCCCCCTTTCAACCTTCCAACAAGGACTCCATGCTCCCAATTCACTCAGGAGATCTTGTCTTTTTCTACTTCCCATGTAGATTAGTTCTGTGTTGTGTACTTTATATTCACAAGATCTGATGTTTACTAAGTACTTTATAATTACATATAAGGGGTAAATACCAAAACTTTATTAATGTTATAATTATAAGAAAATCTTTGATACTCTTTTATAAACCCACTATAATGTTCCTGAGAAGAAAATGGCCCTTTAATGTAATATCACCCTATCTTTGGCCTAAGTCATGCCCTGCATGTTAATAACTATAGTTCATGCCTCATCTCTGTTATCTGTTATAGGATGTGGAAATGAAGCGTTGTGGAATAATGTTCTTGTACTACGCTGTAAATATTTGTCAATTATATTGGTTTAATAAAATGCTGATGGGCCAGTAGTAACTAGGTGGGACACCACCCAGATATAGAGGAAGCAAATACTGAAGAAAAGGTAGAAAGCCACATGGCTAAACATAGACAGGAATTATGGGTTAATTTAACTTGTAAAGACTAGTTTGCAATAAGTCTGAGTAATAGGACAACCAGTTCATAATTACTATAAGCCTCTGTTGGTTTATTTGGAATTGAATGGCTATGAGACTAGGTGGTACAGAAACTTCCATCTACAAAAGAGAACTATGGTATATATGCAAAACAAGAGACGCAAGATCTATTATAGTATTGCAAGTTATCAGATAACATTTAGTATTGGAAACTCATGTCTGCCAAAATCTGCTTAAAACCTTTCATTGGACTAAGATCTATTTCAGTTCTGAAAAGGGATATATTCATCTTTCCTCTCAGCTTCACCCTCTCATTTTCCATGTTAATATTACCTTTTTCTAATTCAGCACTCTATTTGCTCCACCTAATTGCCTTTAGCCAAAGACAGCCGAATCAATCCAAATCTACTCAGGGGGCAGACTATCTCTTTGAGTACAGAGCAGAAAAGGCACTGGGTAAGGCTTAGCCCCTTTCATCGTTGTATAGAGCATGACAGAAGACAGGCATGCTGCTGGATAAGTAGGCAAGGACTTTATGATCCACAAACAGAAAAAGATAGATAGATATAAAGAATGTGGGCTTTTCACGGGCTTTGAATCCTCAAAGCTTATGCCCCAAATCATGTAGGCTTCTGATACATAGATCCTGTGAATTCAGATATAATGTATCTTTCAGATACAGCATCCTGTGACATCTGATACATGCCAATAATGGTTTCAAAAGCCTATACCAGACCCAGTCACTCTCTATCCTTCTGCCTAGGAATCAGAATGAAGTTATCAACTACTTATCCCTCACCATGCCTGCATGTCTGCTGTCATGTTGTTTTCTGCCATAATGATAATGGAATGAGCTTCTGAAACTGTAACTAAGACCCTAATTTAAGTCTTTCTTTTATAATCATTGCCTTGGTCATGGTATCTTTTTACTTCAATACAACAATAACTAAGGCAAAAGTTGGTATCAGGGACAAGGTCATTTTTACCACAGGCCGGCTCATGATGTTGATGGAGGAATCTGGGCAACTTTGGGATTTTTGACTATAAAAGTGCTTGGATACTTTAAGTGGGAGTTGACCATCCTAACAGGAATATGGAAAATGGCACTGATGGTGATTTAAACTGTAATAGTCCAACTAAAGAAGTTTCAGAGGACAGAATTTGAGTAAGTGATATAGAGACCATTCTTGTGATATTTTGACAAAGAAAATGGTTGCTTTTCATCCTTGTTCTAAAAATCTGCCAGAGGTTTAAATGAAGAGTTTTGAATTTAATGACATTGCAGGAAATTTCAAGACAATATAATATTGAAAGCATTGTGTCATTGTTAGTGGTCAGTCTCATTCAGATCTATAATGAAAAAGAATATGCTAGACAAAGAGAAATATAAATTAGACAGTTTGAGGAGAAAAAGAAATACAGGTAGTATAATGTTGGAGCCAAGTCCAGTTGTAATCTAGCTCAAGGAGATAAAAAATTAAAAAAAAAACTTTTGCTAAATTAAATGAAGGGAATAGTGAACTTGGGTCAGCTCTTCACCAACTAAACTTTCAACTTTTAAAAAGGAATTAAAGAAAAGTTTCAACAATGAAGAAAACCATAAAACAGAAGGCTGATGCAAATACATATGAATAGGGTTTGGGAAATAGTTCCAGCTGTAGAAAGGAGCCAAACATGACATCTATGGTCATGATGCTCTGGCTTTGGAGTCAAGAATACAAGAAAGGTTGTGGAACCTCTTTCTGTGTAAGAACAAGAATGTGTAAGGTGTGTGCATTCATTGCATAAAACTTTAAGTGTTAAAACTGTACTGTGTTGGACACCTCAAGGTGTTGTTAGAGATGCCAGGGTCATGAGATACTTGCCAGAGAAAGCTGACTGTGGAAGTATCTCAAAAAAGATAAATTTGTTGCAGTCAGCTCTTTTACATCAGACATGGAGTAGTGGAATTTGCAGTTTGCCCTGATGGCTTTTGGCCTTCCTGTGGTCCAGTGTTTTCTCACTATGGTACCTTTTCAATTCTTTGGAATGGTGATGCATATTCTGTGCTATTGTATATTGGAAATAGACGATCTGCTTTTTAATTTTTATTTTACAAGCAGTTATATTAAAAAGACATCAATGAGTTTTAGAAGAGACTGAAATTTAGACTTTAGAACAATGTTGAGACTGAAAGATAATTCAGACTTTGGAGTTTGGGCTGAATGTGGTGATGTGAATAAAAATGGCCCCCATAGACTCAAATTTTTGATGATTGCTTAGTCATAATATGGTTGCACCATATGAGAAATATTATTAGGTGTGACAACAATCTGACAACGTTTGACTTTTATGGAACTAATATCACTGGGGGATTGGCCTCTGAAGTTTCAGAAGCCCCTATCACATCCAGTCTCTCTTTTTATGCTGGATGCTTATGGATCATGATGTAGTTCTCACTTACTTTTCCAGAACTATACCTGGCATTCTTGTTAAGTTCCCTACCATGATGATAATGGATTAAGCCAAAGAAACTATAAATAATCCTCAAATAATGGTTTGCCTTCATAATAATTACAATTTTCATGGTGTCTCTTGACAGCAACATAAAAGTGAATAAAAAGGTTGTAAGAGCCAGATAACATGTTGCAAAGTGTGTGTCATAGATATAACAGGGATTCCATAGACCTAACAATTCAATAAGAATTGTGTTCTACATAAAGAAATTTCCCTAGTTTATATTATCAAGTATATAAATACACCAAAGAAATGATACATGCTGTTCTCATGCTTGAAGATATAATGTAAGTTTGGACCCTAAATTCTGCAGTAATTATACCAGACATTAGAAACCACAGTAAATGCACCAAACAGTAGCTAAGTTAGATGCATTTCATGATGCAGGATGATCATGATAATTGGAATATTTCTGTAATAAAAAGGAAACATTTTTTAAAGTATAAAGACATCAAAATACTGAATGAATACTTTTGGGCATATTAACAATAAGCCATGTAGTAAAAAGGACATAATTATAATCCAAATACTGGGAATGTGATGTCAGTACAGCACCAGATCAAGGCCTGCCTGAATGCTATAGTAAATGCTAGGTTTTCATAGTTGAAGTGACCCCTTTCACAAAGAGAATAAAGAGAAAAAAGAGTAAAAAGTTATTCATGCCAAAATAATATCAGGTTAAAACAATGCAAAAAGAATTAGGGTTAAGTACTCAGAATGCTACTCTTAGAAGATAAATGAATTTAAAAATCGATGTACAACTGAACAGTATTAACAATTATAAGCAGGATGAGGTTATATTGCTGATAATGATAGAGAAGTGGAAGAAGTATATTTGCTACTCCAGTTGTCACTTAGGTATCTATTGCTATACAATATTTACTTGTAATTCCATGATGACATAGAAATGAGGATGAATCTAATCTTTTTAAATTACATATAGAGAAGTTTATTTAATTTTGTGAAAAAGAAAAAAATCTCAAACCAAATTTTTAAATATTGCTGTGAATGAATACAAATAGTTTTTCCTATCAATGAAATGATCATAATTGATCAAAATGTAACTGGTACTTGAACAGAAAGAAATAATAGTACTCATGAGGAACAGAAATTTCAAGAGTGCTGATTTTCCTTTGTTTCATTTGTAATCTCTGAAAGGTTTAACTAGATGTGATTATAATATAGGAATTCTGTATAGAAATGTGGTACGACTTACAAACCTAAGCTACTGCATAGCTCATGAATGATGATATGTTACATCACACATAAATTACTTCATTCCATTAACTGATCATGCTGAGCAATACAATATACAGGAGCAAGTACATCAAATTTTGAATATGAGCTTGCTGATATAGATTTCCCCCAAGGATTCTTGCTGTGAAATTAATTGAATATATTTTTAAATATCAATTCTACTATGACATATTTCATAATTAGCACATATATTGATAAACAAATTTAGTAAATGTATATATTAATATATAATATATATTATATAACATTTCATATATATATTTACAGCTTTTTTGAGCACAGTGAAGTGATTATTTTGAGTATAAAGAATAGTTTATATACCTGTCTTTCCAGGGGTTGAAAATATCAACCTACTAACCTTCACACATTTACACACACACACATATACACACACAGACACATGTGTACACACACAACACATTTCTATGTGAAGTGACTTAGGGAAGTGGTTGATTCAAGCAAAAAATATATCTTTATTGGAAATAATAACTAAACAAAAACTTCTGGATTCACATTAACTGATGAATAAAAAATGAATCAGCAAACTATGAAATATTGGAGATTTGTCTAAAGTGATATGTCTGTGGAGTTGAGAAAACTGAAAATGTATTCAATTAATTTCACAGAGAGAGAGAGAGAGAGAGAGAGAGAGAGAGATGTTGCCCAGGAAGGTCATTATTCACTGTTCTCATGATCATGTGGCAGGTTATGCTTAGTGTTTCTTCCTTTTTTTCTTTTCTTGAGACAGGGTTTCTCATTGTAACAGTCCTGGCTCTCTTGGAACTCACTTTGTAGACCAGGCTGACCTCAAACTCACTGAAATCCTCCTGCCTCTGCCTCCTGAGTGCTGAGATTAATGTCGTGTTCCTAGTGTTCCTTATTCCTAAATGTGAAGTAGAGTCAATGTAGTACTCTGATACTCTGACTAAGCATTTGTCATCAGCAAACACTGCCTGCTTGTTTTCATGTTGAATCTTTATACATTTTTCTACCACTGCACCAAGACTGAAGACCTATCTTCTTTTCCTCAGTCTTTCTCTTCCAGACTTAAGCTTAATATTGATTTGTTATTTTTTGAATAAAATTATTGTTCAGGAAGAAGTGACACACTTTTTAGCAGTTAACAATATTAAAGACATCTAAGCCCAGCTCCTAAACTTGCTTTAGGCTGTGGGTGACCCAGTCTGTGATTCCCTTCCACAATGGTGTGCAATTCCATGTAGAGTTAGAGCCTTTCCTGCTTCTAGAATTCTCAACTATGCATTCTGTTTTGTAGAGTTCACAGTTAAATGGCATCTTTTATTAATTTTTTTTGTTATTTTACATCCTGATGGCAGTTCTCCCTCACTCTTCACATAACTCCTAACACCTCCTTCCCTTTGCCCACTTCCCCAAAACATCCCTCCTGTTTCTATTCAGAAGAGGGCAGGCTTCCCATGGATATCAAACATTCATGGTAAATCAAGTGGCAGAAGTGGTTTCCTTCTTTCCTATTAAGGATGAATAAGGCAGCCACTATTCTGAAAGGGTCCTCAAAGCAGGCATGGAGTCTGAGGCAACTCCACAGAGAATCCCACAAAACGAGCAAGCTACACAACTGTAATATATAGACAGAGGGTCAAGGTCAGTCTCATGTAGGATCCTGTTTTGTTCATTCTCTGTGAATCCCCATGAGCCATGGTTAGTTGATTCTCTGGTTTCCCTGTGGTGTCCTTGATCCCCAGGGCACCTACAATAATTCCTCCCCATCTTTCTCAGGATTTCAAGAGCTTTTTCTAATGTTTATCTGTGGTTCTCTACATCTTTTTTTTTCTATCAGTTGCTCAGTGAAGTCTCTCTGATGACCATTAAGCTAAGCAACTAAATAGGAGCATAGTAGAATATTATTAGGAATAATTTCATTTTTTCCTTTTAGTTTATTTTTATTTATTTATTTATTTATTTATTTATTTATTTATTTATTGCCAGTTGTATTTGGTTCTCTCTTAGGTCTCTGGTATATACTTGCTCTTTGTCCAAGACCTCTAAGAAGTGGCAGTGGTGACCACCTTCTCATTTTATGGGTCTCTGTTCTGGAAAAATATTTGCTTGGCCACCACAACAATTTCTGCACCACCTTTACTCAGCATATCTTGTAGGAAGGACAAATTGTAGCTGAGGATTTTTTGGTCGGCTTGGTATTTCCTGCACTGGAAGTCTTGCCTGTTTATAAGAGATGACCAGTTGAGGCTCCATATCCCCCATTGCTTTGAATCTTAGCTGGGGCCACCCTCATAGATTCCTAGGAGTTTACATTGCACTAGATTTCTAGTTTTGCCCAAAGGTGTCCCTAATTCCAGTTGTCTCTACCAGTACCCTCTCCCTCCATCTTCCTGTTACCTGATCCCTATTGTTTCCATCCCCATCTCTACATCTAGACACACTTAGCCACCAGCTATGTCTATTCCATATGTCTTTCATGCATCACCATTTGATGCCTCTTTGATACTTAAATTCTCTGTATTTTTTGAGTGCGGCATGGTTATTCCTTACTTTGCAGTTAATATTTACTTATAATTGCGTACATAGCATGTTTGTCTTTCCTGGACTGGTTTATCTCACTCAGGTCTATTTGCCACAAAATTTCATGATGTCATTGTTTTTAACAGCTTAGTAGTACTCCCTTGAGTAAATATGCCACATTTTCTTTATACATTTCTGGCTTGAGAGACATGTAGGTTTTTTTTTCTATTTTTACAGTTTGTGTGTATTAAAAATAAAGCTAATAGAAAGAATATAGTTGATCAAGTTTTCTTGTGGTAAGATTGAGCGTCTTTTGTTTATAAGTCCAAGAGTGTTAGGGCTGGGTCTTGAACACTGATAGATTTCCAATTTTTTTGGGGGGGGAACTGTCATGGTGATTTTAGAAGTAGCTGTACAAGTTTGCACTCCAACCAGCAGTGGAGTTCCATTCTATTTGTTCGACATCTTTCTTACACAGCATGAGCTGTAACTTGTGATTTTGTTCTTAGCTATCCTGACAACTGTATGTTGGAATTTCAGAGTCATTTTGATTTGCTCTACCCTGATGGTGAAAAAATATTGAAAAATTCATCAAGTGATTCTCAGTCATTTGTGATTCCTTTGTGGGAATTCTATGTTTAGATCTATAACTTATTTTTAATTGTATTATTCTGTTTGTTTATATCTAGTCTATTGAGTACTTTATATCTTTTGAAGACAAGCTCTCTGTCAGATGTGTTTTTTTGAAGACCTTTTTCTATTGTGTAGGATGCTATTTTATACTTTTATTGTTGTCCTTTTCTTTACAGAAGCATTTCAGTTTCATGGGATCCTATTTAGTAATTAATGACCTTAGGGCCTGTGAGATTAGTGTTCTGTTCAGGAAGTTGTCTCCTGTGCAAATGCATTCATAGCTATTCCCCACATTCTCATTATTGAATTCAGCATATCTGACTTTGTTTTGGGGCCTCTGATTCACTTGGATCTACTTGCATTCTTCTATAGTCCAACACACAAATAAACCTGCAGCATTTGATAAAGGTATTTCCTTTTTCCTGTTTTATAACATTGCATTCCTTATGAACTTTCCTCTTAGTACCACTTTTATTGTGTGACATAAGTTTTGGTATGCTGTTCATTCATGTTCAGTGAATTCTAGGAAATCCTTAAATTTTTATTGCTTCATTGATACAGCAATAATTAAATTGAGAGTTGTTCACTTTCCATGAGTCTGTAGACTTTTTATTTTGTTTTTGTTATTGTTGAAGTTCAACTTTAATCCATGATGCTCTGATAAGAAACAGGGTGTTCTTTCAATTTTCTTGTATCTATTGTTAATTGCTTTGTGACTGAGTACATGGTGAATTTTGGAGAACATTCCATGAGATACTGAAAAGAAGAAGGTATATTATTTTGTGTTTGGAAGACAAGTTATGTAGATATCTGTTAGGTAGGTTTGAGTCATAATGTCTGTTACTTCAGCTATTTTCCTATCAAGATTCTATTGGATTGACTTGAGCACTGGTGAGAATGGTGTGTTTAAGTCTTCTATAATTGATGTGTGGCTTCTGATGTGTAATTTAAGTTTTAGTAATGTTTATGTACAAATATGGGTGCATTTGAGTTTAGATATTCAGAATTGATGTCATCATCTTGATGGATTTTTATATTAATATTTTGAAATATCCTTGTCCATATCTATTGAATGAGTTTTTCTTGAAGTCTAACTTATTAGGTATTAGGATAGCTACAGCATTTTGTTTATTGGGTCCACTAGATTGGAAAACCTTTTTCCAACTTTTTACTCCAATGTAAAGACTGTCTTTGAGTTTGAAGTATGTTTCTGGTATATAGTAGAAGAGTAGAGGAATGGATCCTGTTTTACTTTTTAATCTATTTTGTCTCTTTTTATTGGCTAATTGAGTCCATTGATATTTTAAGATACTAATGAACAGTGATTATTAGTTCCTGTAATTTTGCTGTTGTTGGTGATAGTGTGTGTGTATGTGTTTGTGTGTTTTGTGTCTGTGTTTCCTTTCTTTAGGTTTTGTAGGTGTGTGTTCCATCTTTTCCCTGTGTCTTTATGGTTTTAGTTAACGCCCATGAATTGGAGACTTTCTTCTAGTACTTTCTGCAAGACTGGATTTCTGCAAGACTGGGTATTGTTTGAATTTCAATTTGTCATGAAATTTTTATTTTATCCATTTATGGTGATTCAAAGTTTTGTTGGATATTTTAGCCTGGGCAGGTATCCATGGTCTCTTAGAGTCTGCTGCATATCTACCCAGGACCTTCTCCTCTGGGTGTAATTTTAATAGATGTGCCTTTTTACTTAAAAGTAATTAATATTTTTCATTTTGTATGTTTAGTCTTTTGATTATTATATGATTTCAGGACTTTCTTTGCTGATCTAATTTATTTGATGTTCTAGAAGCTTCTTTTACTTTTATTGGCATGTCCTTCCTTAGAACAGGAAATTTTTCTTCTATGATTTTGTTGAATATATTTTCTTGCTTTTTGAGCTGTAAATTTTCTTCTATTACTGTTACTCTAAGGGTTGACCTTCTCATAGTTTCACAGATTTCCCATATGTTTTGTTTTAGGAGATTTTTACACTTACTGTTTTCTTGGACTGAGTTCATTTCTTCTATTATTTCTTCAATGGCTGAGATTCTCTCTTCTATCTCTTGCATTCTGTTCATGACATTTAAATCTGTAGTTCTTGTCACTTACCCAGATTTTCAATTTCCAGAATTCCATCAGTTTGTGTTTTCTTTATTACTTTCCTTTCAATTTTCAGGTTTTGTATACGTTCCTTTCCATGTTTGACTATTTATTTTGCCTTTTTGGCATTCTTTAAGGGATTTACACATTTCTTCCAAATTTCTACACTTGCCTTTATTACTTTAAGGAAGATTTACATTTCCTTTTTAAGTAACTCTGTCATCTTCATAGAATGGTACTTTAAAAATAAGGTTTATGTTTTGTTTTTATGTTTTAGATTTATTTATTTTTTATTATATATACAACATTCTGTCTCTGTGTATGCTTGTAGGTCAGAAGGGACACCATACCTCATAATAGATTCTTGTGAATGATTATGTGGTTGCTGGAAATTGAACCCATGTCATCTGGAAGATCATCCAGTGCTCTTATCCTCTGAGCCATCTGTCCACTTCAATATGATTTTCATGTGTTTCAGCTGTGTTGTAATAATTAAACATTGCTATAGTATTATAACTGGACTCTGGTGGTGCCATGTTTTCTTGGATGTTGTTGATTGTATTCTTATACTGGCATTTAGTCATCTGGGTTGGGAATTAATAAGTTTAGGTTCTGATTTCTGAGCTTGTCTCTGATGAATTGGTGTTATGTGCCTTTTTTTCTATTTGGTCTTTGATCATATAGTCTTTGTAGCCTAGATTTCTGACAACTAGAGGGACCTCTGATCTAGTAAAGATCTCTGTCCTAGCTGGGGGCTGGCCTTTTGGTAGTTTGGCCTTTGGTGATGCAGAGTGCTTATGTTCTGACTGTTGTTCCTGTACCTGAGCAAGTGAAATTTGCTGGAAATGGCAGAAAAGGATGGCAATGGGGATGATGAAGAGGTAAGAGGACTTGAGTGCTCAAATGGGTCTTTAAAAACAGAATCAGGAGACTAGGGATTTCAGCTAGAAGGCAGGTTACTCAACTGTTCTTCTAACTAATGTGACATGAGTCTCCCAGGTTGGGGGCAGTGACTACAAATGAAGAGAGAGGACAAAGGCTGTCAGATGGGAGGATAGGAGTTGGGGAACAGAATATGGGGAGTGGAGCAGTTTAGTTAGCACATAAGTGACTCATCAGTTCTTCTGACTCAAGTAACATATTATTAACAATTGTTTCTTTGAAGACAAGAGTTTGTGCTAATACCAGCCATAAGATTGGCTTTGATGGCAATGAAATATTTCCTTCTTTCTATGCAGTGAGTAAAATAGAGCTGTGTTCATTAGAACAGAAAATACTTCATTTTTAAACTTTATTTTTGTCCTTTTGCCAGGAATTGCCTTCTTTCCTCAGTGAGTGAGACCTGAAAACTTTTATCCCGCTGTGTGGGAGAAGTGCATCTGCAACTCTGCTCCATTTACCTGAGATTCTGACTTCTCCACTGCTGACTACTGTTTGCAGGCATATCACATGAGATATTTTGGCATTTCACAAATAATGTGTCTGTTTGCCCAGTTGATATTGTTTTTACACATATGTATAATAACATTGAAATTAATTTTGTTATACTTTAAGATTATTTTTCTCCATAATATTCAGGAAAACATAGAACTCATTTTTGAATGGATATCATTTTTTTTCTTTTTTAATTCAAATGTTTGAACATAACATATTTGGGGAATTCTTTCTACTCTCTCACACACAATTCTTGCAGAGCTTTGAATCTTCTTTATCTTCCTTTCAAAAAATAAGAGACACAAAAACAAAAGAAAGAAACCAATAAGGCAAGAACTGTCAAAACAAAACAAAATTAAACCAAAAGCCCACACTGAACTATGGCAATCATTTTGTGCTGGCCAACTACTCCTGGGAATTTAGACAGGCATCGAGAGTTTGTGGTATATCAAGTGACACTAAACTGTAGGAAATTGATATATGCTTTACCAGTGGTTGTTAACTAAAAGTAGCTTGTGTTTAGAGCCGAGACCCACGTCCTTAGTTCTGGGAACTCATATGGTTTGATCCCATGCAGTTCTTTTGAATGATGCCACAGTCTCTAGGAGAAATATGTGTATCACTCCTATGTCTGAAAGACAGTTTCCGTCAAATTATCCATCCCTTTCCTATCCCATTTGACTCTTATAATTTTTTATTCTGCATATATCCTTGAGCCTTGAAGGGAGGGCTTTGTTAAAGTCAACCCATTTGTATTTGAATAATCCAAATCAATCAAACTCTACACATTGTCGAGCTGTGGGCCTTCGTGTTAGTTAGATCTACTGCTAGAAGATTCTATGATGAGGGATGAGTAAACCTCTGATCAATGAGTATAGTTATATATAATTAGGAATTTCTGGAGGCATTACCATCCCTGACTTCAAACTCTATTACAGAGCTAC
>LOEQ01005930.1:37927-55303 GCA_001685075.1 Bramus lutescens | reverse complement strand
GGAAGTAGTCTACAACACATGGGCACAGGAGACGACTTCCTACGTAGAACCCCAGCAGGACAGACAATAAGGGCAACATTGAATAAATGGGACCTCCTAAAACTGAGAAGATTTTGTAAAACAAAGGACATTGTCATTAAGACAAATAGGCAACCTACTAATTAGGAATCACTTTATTGCTATGTAGAATAATATTATTAGATTATTCCCTAAGCTCATGGCCTATCTCATCTAAGGTTCTAGGCTACTTTAACATTTTAGGTAAATTTCTATCATATTCA
Organism: Bramus lutescens; assembly: GCA_001685075.1. Classification (NCBI taxonomy): domain Eukaryota; kingdom Metazoa; phylum Chordata; class Mammalia; order Rodentia; family Cricetidae; genus Bramus; species Bramus lutescens. Next base: position 55,022 of record LOEQ01005930.1, on the reverse strand, counting down.
ATATTTCTTATACTGTTTTAAATAAATGCATTATAAAGATACACATCAACCACTATGTTATGCCATCTTTTTATGTATACCTTTGTTAATATTTGTTATTTCTTGAGGTTTGCATAATTATTATGTAGCCAAACAAGAGTGGTATCTTATTTTATTGTGCATTTGTATTTACTTGAGGAGTAAAAATGCCAACCTCATATCCACATACCTATTAATTTTGTGTTATATTTGAAAGTACTTAAATCAGTGTCTTATTGTATTTGTTAGTATATATGTATCTGTGTGTATGTGTGTATGTAATAGAGAGAATGGAGTTAAATGTGTGTGTGTGTGTGTGTGTGTGTGTGTGTGTGTGTGTTTGGTTAGGTTGACCATGGAATGTCTTTCTCATTTATTCATTTATTTTCTTATCTTACCATTTGAAACCAGAGCTGGCTATTTCATTTAGTCTGGTTGGCAAATAAGTACCCAGGATCCACACTAACCCTACAACACTTAAGTTATAGATGCACCCTGACACATAACTTTTATGTGCACATAACGGAGATACAAACTCAGAATCTCATGTATACAAAGATATACTTTCTCCACCGAGTCTCCTTCCTGACTCCTTTGTCTACTATTTAAAGATTTGTTTTTACGTGATTCTTGTGCCCAGATGTATGTCTGTATACCAGAGGGCAGAAAAAAAGACATGAGAAACCCTGAAAATGGAGTTACACAAAGACTTCTTTTGTTGTTAGGAACTGAACCAAAACTCCTGTAGGGCTAGCAAGTTATTGCAAACTTGGAACCATTTTTCCAACCCTTGAAGCCATTTGCTGTTATTTCAGAAGGTGTGTATATTTTTATGCTTTGTTGTTAAGTAATGTATATTCCATATGCCATATCCTTATCCTATTATAGAAAATGAGGATCATATATCAAAAACAAAATTTGCTGTTTATATGAACTAAATGTTATGAAAATAGATAAAATGTATCAAAATCAAAAAATACATTGTGAAATGATTTTGATAATAAGACCAATGAAATAAATAATGATTAATAATGCTAAAGCATTCATAAATTTAAAAACTGATATTTCCTTAAATGCATACTCTTTACTCAATAATTTGTATATATAATAAATAAATTTATGTATGAGCAGGTGCATTTAATGTTAAAAATTCAAAAAGTAAATAAGAATTTTGTATTATATTTAGTTCTTTTTAACTTACTTCAAAACTTGTTAAGCAAATTATTCCAGGAAACTACTGGAAGCAGAAATAATTAATGTGATCATGCATGCACTCAAAGATGAGGAAGATCACACAGAAGCAGAGTTTACAACTTCTAATTTCATTTCTTCCAAACACATATCTCTTTGTTTATATGTCTTGGGTATCACACTTGAATTATTTGAATTGATCTTGCTTCCTTGTATTCCAAACAGAATATTAAATAAAAGCTTTTTATATTTGGAAACAATGAAAAAGTGTTGAATGTTTCAATAAATATTTTTCTTATAAAATTCACCAAATGAATTTAAACATTACATTCCCTATAGAAATCACAGTTAAATCCTTAAAAAGTCAGGAAGAATGGTTCATTTCTCAGATCCAAACATCTTATGATGCTATGCAACCTGGATGTTTCTAAACTCATTTCAGCATCTGTAGTTTCAGTAATATTGCTTTGGTTTTTACTTCTTGTAAGTAAGAGCCTTACTTTCTGTAATTAGAAACCTAACACTGTGTAAAACCAAGAATAATGAAATATATTAATCATATGCCTTTCCAAATGTATAGCTAAATTAATGAATATATTTAAATTGAATTCTTCTTCATATGCACTTAATTTTTGCTAGGAAGGCAAAGCCTTGAAAAGTGATATGTCTTGAAAGGCACAAAGATGGAAAACACTATAAAATCAGAGTTAATAAATCTCTGAGAGATCAAACCTTATGCACTTCAAAATACTGTAAATTCTCCTGACTTTGAAGTTTAATGTTAAGGCTCATGGTAATTGAATATGTGCATTCAATAAAATTTTTCACAAAAGCATAGGTTGTTGTTTTATTACAATAGGAGCAGACTCTCAAACAGGAATTACATACAGACAACTGAAACAATCTGACCTGCCAAGGAGGTGCCCTGAAACAGCAGAATTATTGCTACATTAACCAAGAATTCCAAAAAATTAAAAATTGAAAAATTGTAAATATTTTCTTAAGATATTTTAATAACTTTTGTATACTAGAATTTGAAAAAAGGCAAAACATAAATGTTTGCTTTATGGGATCCATGGTCTAAATTTTCATGGTCACAATATTTAGTTGTTCTAATATTTTTAATGATATGTACAGGAGAGTCATCCCAGTTTATTTGGAGATATTTGGTCAACATGAATGTCTTCTGAGGCAAAATGTTAGTGGGGTTGAAGAAATAGAGAAAATCAGAAATCTTTCATTAAAGGCGAATAAAGCAGAAACACAGAAGGTATCTAATGTTAGAGCAATGCTGGATTCCATGGAAGGCTGAGGCAAGTTCATTCTTGATTTCTCCTTTATAACAGCTTCCATTATCATATCTCCTCTCTGGACTCCTTCTATTAATTATCCAATTCAGATATTTATTTACATCATACTTTTCAACATGTTAATGTAAAAAGAAAAGGATATGGACCTCATGCTGTTGTTACTAGGTCTGTTTACCTTGTACTTCTTGAGCTCACTTATTCTCATTGCTGTCATATTTCCAAGAAATGATCAAAATATTCTCGCTGCTGAGTAGAACAACAAATACATATACATCAAAATGCATAAAATAATTATACATGTTATTATACAGGAATGTTTGTTTTTTAGAAATTCTCATGAATAAATTTAAACATTCTGAAATATTCAGTATTGTTTTTATTGTTCTTTCATGGAGATGATAGCATCAGTCAAGGAGTAAACTGATTGCTGAATGACTAAATTCCATGAGCAAACTGGGAAAGTCAGATCATCTTCCTTGTGATTGATTTCATAGGGTTAAAAAACAATAGGCTTTGTAATTGAGATTAAACCACGTAAGGAGCATAAAGCCACAGAATGTGGCTAGAAGGAAATATATGACCTAAAGAAATATGATTGAGATATTATATGCCTTCCAAACTGTCAAATTAGAAAGATAAGTCATTTCCATGAAAACTAAAATCATTATGCCTGGGCTGGAGAGATGGCACAGTGGTTAAGAGTGTTTGTTAGTATTGTAGAGGACCTGGGTTTGTTTCCCAGGAAATACATAATGGTTCAAAGTCATCTTTATCTCCATTCTCTGGTGAACCAGTAAATTTGTGTGACACCAAAGGCACAAGAACCACTCATGGTGTATATACATATATTCAGGGAAAACAGCCACATTAAATTAAATTAATAAGTTAAAAACATTGAAAACCTGTATGACTTTTATTTTTGAAATATACAAATTAAGTTTTGTAGTCATGAAATCTAAATGGACTTTTAAATTTGGATATATATTACAAAACTCTATAAAATAAGAACAAATATTAAGTATAAAAGTTAGAATTACAATCAGCATAAACAATATCAAGGAAAAAAACATATGTTAAAAGTTTCAATAATTATTCTATCCTAAATAGTCTAAGTATTTTCTTAGAAATAATTTGGCCAAGTCATGAGAGTAAAGTATCTATGACTATCTGGTCTTCAACTTCATCAAACACCTGAGAAATAATATTACTTGAGTAAACAGGGAGTGCAATCAAGCAACTTCCAAAATGTGCAACAAATGACAGAGACATCTTGTTATGTAGACAATTATACAAAGTATCAGTCACAGTGTTGGAGCAATCAACTTTGGCTAAGGTCTAGAGTAACTGACAAATCATTTTCAGAGGCATAAGATTTTTTAAAACCATCTTACCCTGTCTTGGTAAAATTTGACAGTTTTTTTTTCTTGTATCCTGCTTGTCCTATCTGGAAATTGTATATATTGTTGTGGTCGATGCATGGGTAGTTCCTTGCCCAAAGATCAGTTTTGCTAAAAAGTTGAGTGTTTTCAGAGCTCAACATTTTCTTGGAAAAACATCAGTGATGCCAGGAGCTATTATGGCTCACATCAATAGACCCTCAAGTTATCTAAATGTCTATTTCTACTTCTCTTTGAAGTAGTTGATTATTACCTATCTATGCAGACTACAGTCCCTGTGTATCTAAAGTACCTGACTTATCTAACTATAAGTATGACAAACATGGATGATTATTGACCTATAATTTAACACCTATATTGTTGAAAGAACAAGACTTCGTATTAGAATGTTAAACAGTCTTCAAACAACTGTGTAACAAATGAGAATAATGACCTCAAAACATAAACAATGTATAATTATCTTGACCAGAGGTAGAAATATACTTTGCATTATGATAAATATATCCTAAAATTATATCAATATTAAAAAGGTCTTAAGCAAAAGTGGAATCAAGCATGCATACAATATAATAAAATAAATTTGCCAAGGTATACAAATATTGTAGACAGAAGTAGGAACATACTCAATACAATTTTAATTTGTATCAATATATAAGAATCTATACCAAACTTAATTGCCTAAAAATAACAGCTCACAAGTATTCACTCTATTACTCATGAGTATAATTAGTGTGTGTAAACTCACACTAATCTACCTATTATCCCATTCAATTTCCCTCTTTTTATTTCAAAGAGATCCCTGAGCCTACATAATTTCTACCCCAACCCCAACCCTACAACAATTATCATCAACCCCTAATTGATGACTCACACTGTTGTAGGAGGCCACTTGTTTTTTCCCACCAGCTCAGCGACAAACTAATCACACAGAAGCTATATTATTTAAATCACTGCCTGATCTCTTAGCTCCAGCTTCTTATTGGCTAGCTCTTACATCTTAATTTAACATATTTCAATTAATCTGTATATTGACACATAGCTATGGCTTACTGGCAAGGATCTGTCCAGAGTGTGTTTCTGGCAGGGCTCAGGGCTACATGGCTTATCCTTTATCATGCCTTCTTTCTCACAGCATTCAGTTTATTTTTCCCTCACCTAGCTCTACTCTACCCTATTGCAGGCCAAGACAGATTTTTTTTATTCATTAACCAATAAAAGCAATGCATATACAGAAGGACTTCCCACACCACCTAATCCTGAGAACAAATAGACAGTAATCTTGAAACTTAGCCATCATTTTACTTTCACAGGATCCCATAGAAAGAACATTGCTCCAATGACAACTGGAGAGGAGATGTTGTCTCCTAGAATTAATTCTAGATATCATGGTTGCAATGTTATTTCAAGATTATTATCTAGTATAATTTAAAATAGTCTCTGAGTATTTGGTAAGGTTTTTCTGAGATTGCTATTTAGTGTTCAGTCTATAATAATGTGAAAATGTGCATCATTTCAGCTAATCAAGTTGGAACCATCATGAGCACCTGGTATCCCAAACTGGTCTTATAGTAGTACTACAAAAATAATGATGTCATATCAACCAGGTGGCGTCATCGTTGTCGAGCCCAATATTCTTGCAGGAAATTTTAACAAAGATTACCACAGAAAAAAATATTGTTCATTGTGGAAAACTTAAACATTATTTATATAGACATATATTCAATAAAAGGTATGTTATAGAAAAAATAAATATAGAGAAAAGTAATTTTTTTCTAAATTATTTCTTCTTTCTGCCCCATACCAGATAGCTCCTTATATGAGACAGAAACCCTAATTATTTTTTTAACAACTTGCTTGGATTTAGAGAAAGATAGTCATTGTCAAACTCAAATTCAGCTTTGACTTTTAAGTGAGTTTATATTTCTACTGGCTACTAGATATTTGTATATCTATACTTACATCTAGATATATGTACAAAGAATATACATATAGAATTTGAACCTGCAGATGACCTGTCCACATAAGTCATATTCCTCTTTGTTTGGTGATCCTCTCTGAATATTTATTTTCCTCCTCAGGCATACAAACATCCAGGAAATCTTGATTTTTTGAAGATGTGTATTTTTCTGCAGAGACAAAAACAGAACCTACCCAACACTTATGAGGCTTCCTTACCACCTGATTGGTTGTCACCTCTGTGCATGAGCCATCATTTCTATTTCTCAAGAAGTTTCTCATTTTCAAATCCAATCTTTATTAATTTTGATGGTGTCCATTTATGTTCCTCTCCTGTGAAAACAAGAAACTCTTTCTCCAATGTAGCACATCTCAAGGTTTCCATTGTGAGGTCAACACATCCTTGAAATACATAGACTGATTTAATTCAGACATGTTTTATTTTCTCTGCTGCTGCTGTTCTTGCTTTCTCATTAGTGTTAAGAAAAGGTTAATAAAGTAGCAGACAATATTCTTTCTAATAGCATGTCCACAGTAGTTGTGGCTATCTTCCAAGACCACTGAAACAAATTGAAGCCAATTTTGTGGGATAGCCTTATTGGTAGAAGCCCATGTCTTTACCATCTCCTTAACAATTGCTAAACTCAAGCAACAATATATTACTGCTTGCTTAATTTCTTTTAGATCATTCATTCTTATAGGTATTAAATTACATTCTTTGGATCCTTTTGGGCATATAGAACTTGATGATTTTTCAGAGTTAGTTACAGGGTAGTAAGCTAAAACCAGGGTAAGTCACCTCTGACAGATATGGCAAAGTTAAATCCTGTCCTTGTACCTTCTTCCCCAGCTTTTTAGCTCCAAAAATTTCCTCAATCATTTCAAATATTTTTACTATTGTCTTTTGTAAAGCCTGGATTTTTGGNTATATATATTTCTAGCAATTTCATTTAGGCATTTATCCTCTGTTTCTTATTCTGCACTTGTGATTTCAAGATATGAAGTTTTGCTTTTAAAGATAGCATCTCATTCTTGGACATTATTTGGATAGTGTGCAGATTGCCTTCCTGGAGAGATAATCTACATGTTAACCTATTATAACTTTTTAACAGATTTTGATTGTCAAATTCATTAGTATGAATTCCTACAGATAATTTCTCAGTACCCTTTGACATGGATTGAATTTTGTTTCTCAAACAATGTTATTCTTTACAAAATTATTAATTTTCCAGGTAACTTTTGATTTTCAATAGTATTAATCCTGTCAACAATCTGTTCATTTTTAGTCTGTAAAGACTGTATCATTTCTAAAAGTACCTCATTCTTGTCTCTGTTTTCAAACCCCTTTCTTAAGAATTTAATATGAAAAAGAAAACTAAGTCCCAATATCCAATAGATAGATATATCAGAAATATATAAGCTTTGATGTCTTGTGTTGGTACCTGGTTAAATACTGACGAATATGATTTACTGGACAAACAAAGAGCCAATAAATAAATTCCATACATGGAGCAAGAAGCCCCGAGCTCACAATCAGGGAGCACAAAACTGGAAGCTGCACAAGATACTGCATGTGGCAGCGAAAACAGAAGCAGGAGTGAAGTATGCATGAGTCTTGGAAATTTTTAAGTCACTGTGCTTAGCTCTGATGTGGCTGGATTTTATCTACTAAAACCACTTAGTAGGTGAAATCAAGCCAGAATGACAGACGTGGAAGATTTTCTGGGCCATGGACATTTAAGGCATTGCAGACTGGTCCACTCAGTAAGTATGGAGTTGGGATCTACGTGAGTACCGGATTAAGAAAGACTCTAAAAAGAAATCCCACACTCTCTCAGAATTGACTATAATTAAGGTTAATCTATTTAGCAACAGATTCACAGATCACAGTCCTCTGCACAAACAGGGAACAGGAACCGCATCCAACAGCCAGAAGAGAGTGAGTGTGTACTTTTTTTATTGGCATTTATAGTCTAAGAGGTCACAACCATGTGGGCTGCTATCTTAAAGGCTACTGGATAAAGGAGTTCCTACAGCAGCACTGAAATAAGATCTCGACTTAGAAAACTTCAAAAAATATTGGGAATATTAACATCATATTTTCTTTTCCAGTATTAATTTAGCAAGCATGCTACTTGCAATTTTGTGGTTGATAATATATTATCATTATTTAATATACATACTATATATGTGTGTGTGTGTAATTCGATTTCTAGCATATTTCTATATGCAAAGTTATGCTTATAAGCCAGGGATATAAACAATTAAGCAAAATAAACAAGAAAATATAAAGTTAAAACTATTATATTTCTTTTTAGAAATGGATACTACCTGTGATGCAGGAAAAATTACCCGGTAGAATGCTTGTATTGTGAGCTGAGATCATCACTCTCTATGCCTGGCTTAAAGAAATTAATTGCAAAAATCATAAGAAATGTTTATTATATTTATTTGCAATTTAGCATGTCTAATAAACTTTTTGGGGCTGATATTTTATAAGTCCTTCTAAATAAGATAGATAGGAATTTTAGTATAGAAACCAGTTAAATGTGCTATAGGTAATTGAATTGATTTTAATGTTTTGCCACAAATGTGTTAGTAACCAACCTGATCCAAATGTAAGCCCAGTTCTTTATAATGTTGTGGCAGAAGATAGTTTTGCAACAGCTTTATGTAAATAAGTAAAGTTAAAGGAAAAATAAAAATTGAAAATATTTCATATGATACAATATTAATAATTGTGTTTTCAGGAATATCTCATATTACTCAAATAATTAGGCATTCATTCATATATTTTATAGTTTTTAACTGCTATGTTATAAAGTAGAAATTATTCTCCATTTTCTTTAAGAGAATCATGTTACTAGCAAGCAGTATTTGAATTTCATTTTTGATGCATTTGTTTTTTATTGAAAAACATCCCCATTATTTTTAAGAAAGGGAATGATTGTGCATGGTGGTGCTGGCACAGTCTTTTAATCACAGCACTTGAGAGATAGACATAGATGCATCTCTGTGAGTTCAAGGAGAGCCTGATCGAGAAGAAATATTTCCAGGACAGGTTCCAAACAAGAGAGAAACCCTGTCTTGAAAAACAAGAAGTAAGAAAGAAAGAGAGAGAGAGAGAGTGAGAGAGAGAGAGAGAGAGAGAGAGAGAGAGAAGATTTACTGTGACAATTAATCACTTATAATAAGCCGCTTCTAAATGAAAACAAACATGTATAAAAAAATCATTTTGGGAATTTGGTCATAGTTTTCTCCAAACTGCTTCCTGCTGTTTTTTGGGTGAATTTTTTTTTTTATTTTTATAGTTTGCAGAGAACTTTCTGGGATTCTTGTTCCATCAAACCATATTAGCCTGTATGTAATCAATAGATTTTTATCTTCTGTGGAAACATAATAGATCTCTTTCCCAAAGTAACATATATTTAGACTCAAATTTTGAATATAGCTTTAATATATATATAGATTTAATTTAGCAACTCATACAATGAAATGTCTCTCTATAGCTTTCTAGCTCATTCACAGTCAAAAAATTCAAAGAAAACACAATAATATACATTATCTAGACGCTGCATATATTTTCCATCTTTAAGTGGCTTATTTTTTCCTCAACTGCTTTTTAATATTTGTTTCATTATCTTAACTCATTTAATCTATGACTTCTGTACTCTTTCACATTACTTTTGCTGTCACTTTAAAGACTTTGTTTTATCTTTTAAAAGTATTTCTTTCTATAACTGATTTACCCATTTTGCCTTTTTCTTAAGCCTGTATTAATTTTTTAAACAATCCTGATCCATTTAGAGGTTTATTTCTCTCTGAGTCTGTCGTTCTATATCTATAATCCATTTTCAATCACCTGACAGCACTTAAGAGTACTGAAAAACCACCAGTAAAATTCTGAATTAACAAAAAAATTGTAATTGACAAAAAAATTTACAGGAAAGTAGTTCTACATCTATACTTGTTCACTGAGGAGTTACATTGACATTCTTTTATTTATAAACTACACAAATTTGACAGTAAATGCCTAGGATGAATGAGCCCAGTGTTCAATCTCCAGCACTACAAAAGCATAAAACAAAACAAAAATCTTCAAGAAAATGAAACTAAAGTAATTTTTCTAGCTGTTTAAAGGAAAATGACTTGTGTACAGAAGTGACTTAACTCCCATGGACAGTGGATAGAAAGAAGTCAGCAACAATTTGTACTGCAGCCATTTATGTTTTTACAGTTTCTGTAATGTCCATTGTTACTGTGTTTCTCTTAATAATATAAGAATTTATCATTGGAATATTAACTAAATTAGTGCTATGTAAAACATACATTAGCTGACACAGAACATTGAATCTAGATTTTAGATTCCGATGTTCCTATACTCTTGAACAGTGTAATTTGTCTTTTGAAAATTAAATTTAAACTTTTTCCAAAGAATGTTTGTAATACAGTTACTAATTTACATAAGAAATTTTGTAGCAAACAATAATAAAACATTAATTTTTAAAAATGGTGAAGTTCAATCTTTTTTAAAAACTGGTTTGCTTTGCCTTTATATTTCTTAATAAGTAAGGCATTGAACCAAATGTTTAAAATATGTTCTAAATGATGCGAGAACCAAAAATTATCAATAAGATAAACATGTTGCTTCTATGGAGGTTTTACTTCATCTAAAGTTGCCTTATTTCTTTTCATACATCACAATCTGGGTAAAACTTTATTCCTTCTCAAACTATTTATACAGAAAATTCACTTCATTACACCAAGATATTGCTAAATGTTTGTGTAATGTAGTGTGACTATGGCTTTATGTTTGCAAAACTGGCAATTCATTTTAAGGCCCGAATTATGAAAGAGGACCATGTGAATATGATAAAACTTAAAATGTGACCTAAACTTCTATTTTCTATAGCAGAAAGAAATATTACATATATGCTAACTCCTAGAAATCTGTTTATTCAAACTTACTTTAATTAGAATAGCTATGTATACATTATGTTAAGTTAGCCTTTGGAAAGTAAATTTGGGCCTAAAACAGTCAATTTCATTAGGAAAAATAGTGATACAAGATTGTCAGGTTATGAGACATGTGAACCTATTTATTCTCCCTTTGAAGAAATTTTCATCAATTTTTTGAAGATTTTGTGCAAATTTGTTTATAAAACTCATTTGTTTCTATTTTTCTGAAAAGAAAACACCGCTAATTGTACACATGTAATATATAAATTTACTCTTTTAATACTGTTTACCTTTTCTTCCATATTTTAAAAATAAATGTTTACAAATTTAAAAAATGGTAGTGTCTTTTCTGTATGGAAGATTTTTCGTATTAGGATTTTCCACTGATCAGTTCTTGGTTGTAATGCCTGCTTTACCAGAACCCTGTTTAGAACATCATTTTCTAGACCTCAAAATTCAAGGTTATTTCTCACTGATTCTTTATCTGATTCAGGGTGTTACTTAAAAAATGGTAGTGTCTTTTCTGTATGGAAGATTTTTCGTATTAGGATTTTCCACTGATCAGTTCTTGGTTGTAATGCCTGCTTTACCAGAACCCTGTTTAGAACATCATTTTCTAGACCTCAAAATTCAAGGTTATTTCTCACTGNTTAAAAAATGGTAGTGTCTTTTCTGTATGGAAGATTTTTCGTATTAGGATTTTCCACTGATCAGTTCTTGGTTGTAATGCCTGCTTTACCAGAACCCTGTTTAGAACATCATTTTCTAGACCTCAAAATTCAAGGTTATTTCTCACTGCTTCTTTATCTGATTCAGGGTGTTACTTGTTTATTGAGTTGCTTGGTCAGTTTGAAGTTGAGTTTTGTGCAGGGTTAGAGATAAGACATAAGTTTGGTTCATATACACGTAGCTGCTTAGTTTGACCATCACTATGTTTTAAAAATGCTGTCCATTTATTGTTCATTGTGTATTACTGGCCTTAATACAAGATCAGATGACTCTGAGTTTCTAGGCTTATACATCACTCTTTAATTCTACTTAATATATCAGTAAATGTGTTTCTATGACAGCACCATGTTTTTCTTTTATCACTATAGCTATATATATATAATGAAATATGGGGTGGTGATACTCTTAGTAGTTTTTTCAATCATTAATATTTTTGCCTATTCTGGGTCTTTGTATTTCCAGATGAAATTTAAAATACTATTTCTTACCATATACAAATACCCTGAAATTTTATCCACAAACAGCGATGAATTGCTTTAATTACAAACTTATTTTCTTTATAGCACACAACTTCAGTAATAGTTTACATACTATTTAAATATTAGAATTATATATTTTCTTCAAGGGAAATATATGCAATTATTTGGAAGAGAAAGAAACTAAAACTTCCAGATGATAGTGAAATTCTAGAGTGACATTAATAAGCATGACATAAATATATAAGAAAGATTTTAACTGTTTCATCTTAAACTCTATGGGATCCCAAGAGAGAAATATAAGCAAGATTTTTGAACAACAAATATTGAAAAGCAAGGCTTATCACACATTAAATTTTTATGGAAGGGAGAAAAGATCAAGAGTAATATTTTCCAGAATAAACACAATCATGTAAAATTACAGTGGAGCAGAATTTAAAGGAAAGTTTATTTTTTGTTCAGTAAAGCAAAGGAAGTAGGTAAATCCCTAGCAAATATAAATCAGACAGAACCTCAAAACTGAATACTTCTCAATTACTTTCTGTGAATTAAAAGCAATTCTATGCTTTGAAACTTTGTAAATTGTGTATTTGTTTCTGTAAAAAAATTACTACAATCTTTTTGACTTAAGCATAAATTTATTATCATACTTTCTGTTGGTTAGAATCTGCTTAGCTTGAATGGATGCTCAACTGAGAGTGTCAGAAATCTCTGAACTAACTCTTGTTGGATGACATTCTTTTTGGGAATGAGTCACTCACAAACTCATGATAGGTTGTTTCTTGAAGCCAACTCTTCTCAGGTGTAGGCCTGGGGCTTCTGTTTCTGAGGTAACCACGTACTTGTCCACAATTTCCTTTCATGCTATTCATGTTATTCCCTTTAGAACTGCACGACAAATGGCCTTCTACTTTGAATTTCTCAGATATTCTTCTTGTATCTCTCATACTACAACTGGAAAAAATTACTTTATTTTTAAGAGTTCATGGAATAATACTGAGCTCTCCCTGCTATCTAAAATAATCTTAATCCTCATCATCAAAACAGAGAAGAGCCCTGTAATCTAATTACAGCTAAATTTATTCTTTATTCAATTTTGGAGGATATGGAATTAAATATATTAAAGGGCTGTTTTATTTACCACATCCTACTTTATCAGTAATCTTTACATATTTATTGAATCACTCTTACGAAAAACCTCTTTAAACCTTAAATGAATAATGAAAATAGATTATATTTCTGAAAAAGTATTTCTCTTGTTCATGGCAATATTCAAGGCATAATACATGTTCATTATATTTAATTTTTACTACTATACTCTAGAATATTTACCTTTATCATTACAGTATAAAAAACAATAGAAGTAAAAGAATATACCTTCCCTGTGATAGTGAGTAATGTAAACAAGGAGGTCCTCAGTTTATTTGATTCCAGAGTCAATATTTAGAAAAATATGGCTTGGGGTTCTGTTTTTTAGTGTCAAAGAGGCAACCTCTCAAAACTACACTTACTACCTATGAAATTAGGCATTTTGATTCTAATACAGGATTTATTATGACCTATAGAGAAATGGACTTTACATGATGCAAATAGGAATTAAAAATCAGCATTGTAGAACTTTCAATAGATAACACATATTCCTTAGTGTATATGACCTACAAATTCAATGTATGTCATTTCTTTTTATTATTAACTTGGTGTGTGTATGTATGGAGGGGTACATTGCATGTGGGATTGTGGAGGAGTGGACAATTTGCAACTATTTTCTACTTGATCTCTGGAATTCAAACTTGGGTCATCAGGTTTGACGGGCCCAAGTATGTCTTATTTTGAAAAATGGAACATGTGATTAAATAAAGATCTGTCACATAAAAATAAACATTAGAATACTCTTCTTAAAATATCTAATGATGCTTATCAGTGAAATGAACAATTTGTAATTCTGTAACATTAGTTTGGAGATTATATGATATCACTCAAGCTTTGTAGAAAGCATACAGTAAAGTTCACCCACCTTAAGGATACTTTAGAAGAGTATATGGAAAGCCTGTAATTTCAGGGAATTTATTGTGAGATTGTGACTCCTACTAAGATCAGAAGTTGCTCCCACAAAAAATCTCACTACCATTGACTGCTCAGTTATTAAGTTTAGAAGTATAGCAACAACTGACAGGCTCAAGTTGCCAAGGGGAATGAAACCTCAACCCAACACACAGAAATAAAGGACACTAAGGAATGTTGAAAGTGAGAAGAATAATTTCTAGATAGCAGCACACAAAATTGGTTTTCCATTACAAATGGTTAGCTCTAAAAACATATATGGTTAACATTATAGAGACAAAGAATCGTGTATTTATATTTTTAGGCATATATTCTTATACATATGCCAGTTTATATGTAAAAACAATAAATGAAAGTAAAGCCATGAATTTTAAGGAGAGCATTAAGGTATGTGGGACAATCTGGATACAGGAAATACACATAAGAAATTATATAATTATAACATGAAAAAGTAAAGGATATAATTAAAAAGAGACAAGACAGATTTTTAAAAATAAAAGTTATTAACCAGGAGATTACTTTTTTGCAAAGAGAACATTTTATGAATATAGACTAACAATCTATACTCTTGCATCGGTATATCTTTTCAGATGATATTCCTCAATATACTAGTGTATATTTTAAATGTTTCCTACATCCTCAGAGCTATTCTATTTAAACAAATTGAAAGGACATTGTAAGCACCCAATTTAATACCTGTAGACCAAAAATGAGACTTTATATTAGCTTTTAAAATATGAAGCAATAGTTTGCAATTGAACTATTAGCCTATAGCATATGTTTCTAACTTGAGGTAGCTTATGGTCATATGTGACAAAATCATAATGACTAAGGTTTCTTCAAAGTATGAGGAAGGTATTAATGTGTGTAAAAGTATAGGTTAAAATACTTGCTAGATTACGTATTTAACTTTAATGAGTATTTTCCCAAATGGCTTCTCATTCAATAACATTTTTATTTTCTATGGATGAAATATATTGTTCTCAAAAGTATATTATTTGATTTGATTTTCATATGACCTCATGAATGTTGATTTATTTCAGTTTTCAAAAATATTTTGATTACTGATTGTTTGAATTTTTAACATCAAAGTTTCCATGATATTAAATGTTGAATATCCATTCTGATTGAAGACTCACATTAAAATCCAAAGGAAAGTTTTGCATATAAGACATAAATTAAGCAATTTTTCATTTATTACAAGGTGTCAGAAAATTATACAATTTTTTCAGACAAGGCTTACTCATCTACGGCAAGAAAGGTTAACATATCAGAGCACAGTGATCACTGGCCAAACTGATAGGACAAAAAATGGAATCTTGAGTGTAAAAATTTCTATTATTCTTATGCTATTAAATTCTGGCTACTATAAAGAAGGCTCTACACCAAGATAATTTATAAATGTCTGCATGAAGGCTGTATAAATAAAAAGGTATCAAATCAAGGTACAAGGGATTTGATATCAAGTGAGTGAATGTTCTCTGTAATCAAATTAAAGAAGAGCAGTATAGAGATATTCAGACACACTCTGCTCCCTAGTGGTAGAATTGATAACATCATTTTGTTTTCCTATAATCTGAAAATTATTTTGTTTCTTAAAAAGAAAATCTCTGGTGCAGATGTTGTAATTTCTGACTCTCCCTTCTAGTGAAAAAATAAATAATGCTGGAGATGTAAAATATATTTTTCTTTCTTGGTAATATTATATTAAAATAGTCCAATAAAGTATTACTTCTCACAGGAAAGACAAAGCCCTTTATCAATATGTGGCAAAAAAGATACTCGAAGAAATTACAACATTGCTAATTTTATTTATTTATTTGAAGACCAGTCCACGTATATAACTTGAGGATTTTTGATCATCAAATATCAAATTAAATGATTTTATTTTAACATATCTGGTATTTCCATGGATGTTTGAGGGACATTATAATTAATTGTTTATACATAGCCCTGGGTCTCTTGAGTTTTTTCAAAGAATACCTGATTGTTATTCCATGTAACCTTGCATAAAGTTCTCCTTTATATTTTGCGTGGTTTCTGTATTGATTGATCAGTTTAGGTTTCTGTATTCATTGTTCAATTAAGGATAGAGAGGGAATTTCCTGATTTCATGAATTTGATAGAAAAGAAAATTGTAGATATTTACTCAGTTAATTTTATAGAAAATTATGTTTCTTACATATTAAACATTCCATTTTCTTCAGTTGTACAATTTATCACTTAAAGTATACAATGGAAGAAAGCATCTTCAACAAATGATACTGCCAGAACTGGGTGTCAACCAGTAGAAGAATGAAAATAGATCCTTATCTCTCACCGTGCACAAAACTCAAGTCCAAATGGATTAAAGACCTCAATATTNAACAACTTTGAGATACCATCTTACACCTGTCAGAATGGCTAAAATCAAAAACACCAATGATAGCTTTTGCTGTAAAGGATGTGGAGTAAGGGGAACACTAATCCATTGCTGGTGGAAATACAAATTTGTGCAATCACTTTGGAAATCAGTGTGGCAGTTTCTCAGAAAATTTGGGACTAACCTACCCCAGGTTCCAGCAATACCACTCTTGGGAATAACCCAAGTGATGCCCTATCATACTACAAAAGCTTTTGTTCAACTATGTTCATAGCATCATTGTTTGTAATAGCCATAACCTGGAAACAATCCAGATGCCCCTCAATAGAAGAATGGATAAAGAATGCATGGGATATTTACGCATTAGATTACTACTCAGCGGAAAAATCAATGAAATCTTTAATTTTGCAGTCAAATGGATGGAAATAGAAAACACTATACTAAGTGAAGTTACCCATATCCAAAAAGATGAATATGGTATGTACACACTTATTAGTGGATTGTAGCCATAAATAAAGGTCACTGAGCCTATAATTCATGATCCGAGAGAAGCAAAATAGGAAGGTGGACCAAAAGAAAAAAACATAGTTATCCTCCTGGATATCGGAAGTAGACAAGATTGCTAGGCAAAAATTA